>JAQZBX010070168.1:0-15464 GCA_029593785.1 Cabassous unicinctus
CGCGCAGTGCCATGGGCTGATGCGGCAAGACCTCACAGCAAGGGGGAGATAAGCAGACACAGAGGAGACACGCAGCGAATGGACACAGCAGCACAAGCAGCAAGGGGGGGGATAAATAAAATAAAATAAGTAAATCTTAAAAAAAAAAAAAAATCATATAATTGCATATGTTATTTAAGGCTTACAGTTGTAGTTTGCCAAGGTTGATATGACAAATATCACACAATGGGTTGGCTTAAACAATGTGAATTTATTGTCTCCTTGTTTTGGAGGCTGGAAGCTCAAAATCAAGGTCTTAACAGCCCAGGCTTTCTCCCAGAGATTGTGGAGTTCTGATGCTGGCTGCCAAACTCCTTGCGGTTCCTTGGTTTGTATCTCTGCCTTCATCACGTGGCTTCTATTCTGTTCAGTTGTCTGTGTCTCTGCCTGAATTTCCTCTCCTTAAAAGGACTTCGGTCATACGGATTAAAGCCCACCCTGGTTCAATTTGGTCACATTTAAATAGGATCTCCAAAGAAACTATTCCCAAATGAGTTCACAATTTAACTAATAATAACATCCTCAAAGGTCCTATTTATAAATGGATTCATATGTATGGAAATGAAGTTTAAGACTTGAACGTGTCTTATGAGGGTATGAATCAATCCAGAACACTTACCATGTCACAAGAATTGCTCTAAGGGATTCACTTATACTAACTTGCTCACTCACCAAACAACACTGTGGAGGGGGTATCATTACTATCAGTTTACATTACACCACCAGTTAGTGGTAGAGCTGGGACTTGCACCAGGCAGACACAGGCCAAGTTTGTATCTTAAGCAGGGTATTAAAATTTAGTAATAAAAATAGGCATTTGTTTCCCTTAACCAGAACACATTTTTTTTTCTTTTCATCCATCCAAATTTTATTTTATATATGAGGGAAGGAGATGTGGCTCAAGCAGTTGAATGCCTGTTTCCCACATGGGAGGAACTGGGTTTGGTTCCCAGTGCCTCTTAAAAACAAACAAAAAAAAAACAGACAACAGGCAAACAAATGAAAAAACCAATTCAGGGTAGCTGATGTAGCTCTGGTTGAATGCCGGCTTCCCACATACAAGGTCCCAGGTTTAATTATTTCCCTCATAATTAAAAAAACAAACAAACAACAACAAAAGAAGCCAAAACTTTATATATGGGATTCATTCTGAATCTTTACTCAAAGTCTATGTATAAAATGTATATATAAATTGAAATCTGATTTGAACCAAGTTGAATTCCTTGAATAAAATAGAAAATACTGCAGAGATGTCAGCAATTCTATGTTGTTAGCTTATCACAAACATTTTCAAAAGTTGTTTCATCCTTTATTAAACTAATTCTCAGTTTATTTATTGATTAGCATACAGAATTTAGCATTCACCTGAGTGAAATTTTAGCCTAAATATTGACCAATGGGACCAAATTGAGAGTTCAGAATTAGGTCCACACATCTATGGCAAATTGATATTCAACAAGGCTGCCAAGTTCACTCAACTGGGACAGAATAGTCTCTTTAAAGAACAGTGCTGGGAGATGCTGGGAGAATTGTATATCCATACCCAAAAGAATGAAAGAGGATCCCTATCTCACACCCTATACAAAAATCAACTCAATAAGGATCAAAGACCTAAATATAAAAACTAGGACCATGAAAATCCTAGAAGATAATGTAGAGAAGCATCTATGTGGCCTTGTGATAGGCATTGGTTTCATGAACTTTATATCCAGAGCACAAGCAAAAAAAGAAAAAATTGATAAATGAGACCTCCTCAAAATTGAAAACTTTTGTGCTTCAAAGGAGTTTACCAAGAAAGTGAAAAGGCAGCCTACTCAATGGAAGAAAATATTTGGAAACCACATATCAAATAAAAGTCTAATATAGCACATATATAAAGCAATCCTACAACTCAATAATAAAAAGACAAACACCGCATTTTAAAAATGGGCAAGAGACTTGAATAGATGATTTTCCAAAGAGGAAATATGGATGAATGAAAAGCACATGAAAAGATGCTCAACATCAATAGCTATTAGGGAAATGCAAATCAAAACTACAAAGAGATATTTCACACCTACTAGACTGGCTGCTATTTAAAAAAAAAAAAACAAAAAAAAAAAAACAGAAAACTACAAGTGCTGGAGAAGATGTGAAGAAATAAGAACACTCATTCACTGCTGGTGAGACTGTAGTATGGTGCAGCCACTGTGGAGGACAGTTTGGCAGTTCCTCAGTAAGGTAAGTATAGAATTGCCATATAATATGGCAATCCCACTACTAGGAATATACCCAATAGAATTGAAAGCAGGGACATGAACAGATATACGCACACCAATGTTCATAGTGACATTATTCACAATTACCAAAAGACAGAAGCAACCCAGGAGTCCATCAACAGATGAATGGATAAACAAATTGTGGTATATACATACGATAGATTATTCAGCTGTAAGGAAGAATGAAATTTTGACACATGGAACAACATGGATGAACTTCAAGGACCTTATGTTGAGTGAAATGAGCCAGGCACAAAAGAAAAAATATTGCATGATCTAACTGATATGAACTCAAGATAGTGAGCAGACTCATGGAGGTAGAGTCTGGAAGATAGGTTGCTAAGAGATAGAAGGGGAACAGAGATTGGGGAGCCAATGTTTAAATTGTGCAGAATTTATAATTTGGTTGATTGTAGCAGTTTGAAAATGGACGGAAGTGGTGGTGGTGCAGCAATGCGAGTGTAATTAACAGTACTGAAGTGTGAGTGTGAACCTGGTTGAAAGGGGAAGTTTTGACACATCCATGAGGTTGGAAGGAAAGTTAGAGGATAAAAATGGGCAACTGTATAACTCAGTTAATTCTGGGTTGCAGAGGATTGTAGTAAAGAATACAAATATAGATATGTTCTTTCAGGATCTATAACAAAGGTGCATCACTAGTACAGGGAGTTGATAGTGGGGTGATATATGGGGGAAATGAACCTAAAACTTACTTCTATGGGATAGGAATGTGTTCCTCTTGTCATAGGTATGTTTCCTCAACAGATAGAGGCCCACACAGCAGCTAGCAAAATGTTAAGCTTCCATCCTGGGGAAGCCCTGCTGCTTTCTCAAATAAAATGGCAAAAACCTCTGGAAAATATAAGCTGTGCCTAAGAAAAGAAAACAGGCCTATATGATGTCCTCAATCTTAATGCTTGTACGTATGAACCTTATTCCTGCAAAAATGAAACTCAGCCTAATTATAATTAATGCCAGAGAGTTTCCTCCTGAAAACCTTCTTGTTACTCAAATGTGGCTTTTCTCTTAAGCCAAGCTCAGCAAATTAACTCATTACCTTCCTCTCGACATGAGGCATGATTCCCAGGCATGAGCCTCCCAGGCACCAGGGGATTACTACCAAGCACTAACCAGTGATGCATTTGGAAAAAGACCTTGGCCGAAAAGGGGGGAGCATTAAATTTTAAAAATAGTTTTTATGGCTAAGAGATTTCAAAGTGAGTCAGGAGGTCATTCTGGAGGTTACGCTTATGCAGGTCTCAGATTTCACTAACTGCCACAAGAAACAAAGCCTCAAACAAGAATACTTCCGAGGGCTCTAGGGGTGGACACCAGAGGTAAGGCAACAGTCTCATGAAATCAACACCCCTTCAACAGACCCTGTTTGGGAATATATGATAATCTATTTCCTCAATATAACATAATTATACTCATTTATAAAGCCTCTAATCATGATTCTTCTACTCTTTTTATTTGAACCTATAATTTTCAATGTAGCTTTTAAGTATATTACTCAGAGACTTAAGTCTTCAGACTGTACATGTGCCTGTTGAGCCCTGAATCCCAGTAGAGTAGCTGCCAACTCTTAACTCTCCAGTTCTTCGGGCTTGCCCTGGGCAACCAAAAAAAGAACAATGATGATGGACAAGTCCCTTCCCATAAAACAAGAAGTATCTATAACTGCAAGCAAAACAATTCCTTCCATCTGTCCCATAATATCTAAGTCCCCTCAGCCTGAAGCTGTCAGAGTAGACATTATTCCAAATACCTCAAGATTAAGGAAAGAACAATCGTAAGGGGGGAGTGTGACCAAACCAAAGTAGGTTTATTGTTATCATAGTAATTATCTTGTGTTAACAGAAGAACTTGTAACATTGATATAAAAATAGTGGTTGCCCGAGGATCAGAAGGGAAGGGGATGGATGAATGGATGGAACACAGGGCATATTTAAAAAGTGAGATTTTTCTGTATTATACTGCAGTGATGGACACATGACATTATGCATTTGTCAAGACCTATGGAAATATAGAGCACAGAGTATAAACCATAATATAAACTATAGACTTTGGTTAGTAGCGATACTTCAAAATTGGCTCATTACCTGTAACTAATGTACCACACTAATCTAAGATGTCAATAATAGGGGAAACTATATGTGGGTGTGGGGGTTCATATAGGAAATCCCTATACTTTTAGTGTAATTTTTCTGTAAATGTAAATCTAAAATTACTTTAAAAATAAATTTCAATATTACAAAAAAATAGAGTGATCAGTGATTGCTTCCTGCCCCCTCCTCCCAGATCGTGGGCAAATAGATTTTTTATGTTCTTTTCTGGCACCAGTGAGCTACACCAGAGGCCAGACCCAGTAACCCCTGAATGGAGAGCACAATTTACTGGTATTTGCTGTAATTTACCAGCCTATCACTCCAACACTTCCCTGGATGGTGTACAGTGTTCTAACTGGACTCCAGGGCAATGAAATAGTTGCTTCAGCTCCTGTCTGTTAGTTTTTCTGTTGGAGGGACTGATTGTCTGGAGCCTCCTTTTCCACCATCTTCCCACAATTATCTCAGGTTAGGATTTGCTGGCAAATAAATTAGGAAAATTTTTCAACATTAAAACCTTCGTGGATTTTGATTTTGCAAATAACAAATTGCAGACTGTACATAATTATTGTTGTGTTTATGCCCCCACTGGAGGTTACACTCCATGAAGGCCGTGATCATGGTCTTTAGTCACTGGTGTATCTCAAGTGCTGAGAGCCGTGCCTGGCGCTTGATAAAAGCTCAATATATGCTGCTTGAATTAATGAATAATCTCACAAAGTCTTCTTTTCCTTCCTTCTAGGTTTAAGTCAACCATTTCTTGTTGAACATGTGCATATGCATGCTTTTAAATCTGGATATTTTCTTCCTTTGATCCTTCAATACTGTCCTAACTCTCTTTTTATTAAAATATTCTGGATTTCCACAATTGAGGTACCATCTCAGACAGTACAATATGTAGACTGTGATGCTATTTCCCCATCAACTCCTATAGAAATGGTTTTTTGCTCACAGAACATTTGTATCCAATACTCGTATGCTTAATTTTTTATTAATGATTTTTTTGGGTGATTATCATATCTCCAACTAAAATGCAAGCTCCTTGAAGATGAGAACTATGCCAACATCACCACTAGCAGGGCTTTAAGTCAAGCTCTCATTTTTACAGGGGTAAGTTTGCCCTTTAATGAATTACTACATTTTGACATTTTTGTATGAGATATTGTACTGGATGCTGGGAATATAATGATCTATCAGATTCACTCCTGGCCTGAAGAAGTTTACTTACTAGCTACTGAGAAGAAAAGTAGAGAAAATCATGCATTGTAAGAGGTCATTGGTGCCATGATAATGGAGACATCAGGGATCATGTGCATCTAGCCCAGATTTGAAGGATCAGGATCCTTCCAAAGGCACAGGCAGCTAAAAAAAGACAGAAAAGAATAGGAATCACTGAAAGGAGGAGGGGAAAAGGGAAATAATTTTGCAGATGTATGCAAAAGACAAGAGATGAGGGAGAGAGCAAGTATGTAAATACATAAGGGAAGTATATGCTCTGCATCAATAGGGTCTTCTTGTTGCCAAAGAACTAAGATTCACTGTTTCCATGCAGAGTATGGCATTTGTGGTGGAGCGAAGCGTCTCAGACAGCAGCCCTGAAGGTTCCTCCAGCCCTTCTAAGGCACCTGCAAGGTCCTCCTTTTCCCAACTAAATTTCTATGGGAAGTCTTGTTTTCTTCACATACCTCAACCCAAAGAACAGATTGCAATAGATTGAGCAGAAGCACATGTGATAATCCAGTTGTCCTCTGTTAAGCCAAGAATTAGAGGTTTACAAACATGTGAAACGATGGAACTCTTCTCACTAACTGTTTTGTATTTTGGAAAACAAAGTGATTCTTCATTTGAAAACTATGTTATTTACATTAATACACAAATACTTTATTATTTAATGGTTTATTAAATAAATATTTCAAGATTTTATTTTAATTCTTAATAGTGACAGGGAGCATTCATATAAAAGAAAAGTTTTGGGGTCCTCTTATTTAAGAGTGAAAAGGGTCCTGAGATTAAAATTTTAAAGTTTGGGATCTGCAGCTGGAGGGATTTAACTCATGGAAATGGAGACAGCCACCAGGTAAAAACAGTAAAAGCTGAGTGGTTGCAGCAGGACCCCTGGTCATAGCTTCAAAGACGAGAACAAAGGGATTGTGCTGAAAGGAGTGTATCTCAAGGGGAAGGGTTTATTCTTATGTGTCTCAGCAATAGGAATTCTTTGACCTGTCAACCCCCTTTTTTGATCATTGTGGCTTAGCCCTCCTCCTTTATGACTTTTATTGCTCCTTCTACTTCCAACACAGATACTATATAATTTATTATCCAAACTGGGGCACTTTTTGAGAATAAAAGGGAGGATTATTAATAATTACACCAGGACAACAGGCTTAAACTCACAAACATCTTTCTTATCCTGTCTAGTAACTATCTCCAAGGGTAGAATTGCAGAGTCAAAAGATATAAAAGCTGGTTTAGGTTCTGTTTATGCATAATTATATCAGAGACATCCACACCAATGATTACATTAGCCAAGATTTGATTAGGTTTCAACAGTGTGTTTCTGTATTTTTTTATCTGTCCTGCAACACAGAAACAAATTTTTTGTTTTTAAAAGTTGAGTTCTGAAATTAGAGAATTTCATTCATTTTCATGTTTGCTAGCTTACCTGAAAGAGGAAAACTGTACTATGAAGGTTTTAGTGTGCTTACACTAAAAAAAGTCCAGTTGATTCAATTTGTTTGATTAGATTTACTTAACGCATTCCTTGGAGCAGAATCTTTGATGGGGCAGTGGTCTGTGTCCCATATACTTTAAAAGGTCAATGCATCAGCTCAAGCTTATTGCTCAGACTGGAGACCCAGAGAGATAGAGGTGGAGACATCAGATCTGCAGGAATTCAATTGAAAGTCTCCAGCTCAAGGTAAGATGGCCTTTCGAGCTGGGATATTTCCGCTATCCCCCTTTTCTCTTTTTGGCGAGAACTTCTTTTTCCAATGACTTCACTTTTGGATTTAACAAAGAAAATTAATTCTGTTATCACCTGACCAGTCTGGAATATCAGTGAGGAGCTGGTCATGGGCCCAGACTGTCGAATCAGACATGCCCAAGCATGTCAAGGGTAGCTCACCCAAAATAAGGCAAATTCTTTAGGAAGGCCCAGAGGAGGCTTTTGGTGCACCACAGGTTCTGAAGCTCTTGAGAAGTTGGGGGTAGCTGGAAGGCATCTTCCTTGTCATGAACACAATTTTGGCTTGTGTTAAGTTAGGATTATTACAGAGAAGCTGAAACCAATAGCTTATATATCTTTAGTCACTCTCACTCAAGCCTAGATTGGTTTTTTAAGGGTGCTTTAAAACATTAGTCTGAATGATATTTTGTCCTTAAAATTGAGTCTAAAATGGGCATCTCATTTTGCAGTGAATTTTGCCAGTTTTACTAATATACTGTAATTTTCTTTGAAATTCTGGGGGTTTCTTTGAGTCACCTTTATGGGATGACTAGAGGAAAATTGACTTTACTTTTATGATTGAATTTAGACATGGAAATTATTTGATCCCAGAACGTTACATGACTTACAAAGGAAGGGGCAGAGACTGTGCTGCTGGAAGCTATTAAAGACCCAGCTTAGCTGAGCCTTCACAGAGAGACCCCATCTGGAAGTCTCCAGACAAGGTAAGCTCTGCTGCCTGATAAGGACAGTTTCTACTGTCCTACATCTCTGTGACAGGGAACTTAATGAATCCTCTTTAACACAATTTGAGTTTTCATTTTAACTTTAGGTCTTTTGACATATGTATAAATATTTTTCAATATTGTCCATTTACAAGTCCAGGAAATTTTAATATGATAATTTTCATTGTTTTACCCAACATTACTTGCTAGGCACCCTTCTAGGTTCTATGTAGCTTTTACATTTAACACTTGCTTAATATTGCATCATATTAATATAGTATTATTAACTTAATCATACTCCTATTTTGTGTACATATTTCTTTTCATTTATTTTTTAACGAGGGATAATCTTGAATGGAAGAAAATTTCTTCATATATATAACCTTTTTTCTGTTGTTAAATAATTATACTGTGTCAGAATTATGTGCCAGCATATTTTTTTTATCTGTTAGAATAGGTGACACCAATGATTACGTTAGAGTTTTAGTCATACCTCTCAATTCTTAATGAGTCTTCTAAGAATGTTGAACTTCATTTAATGTGGAAGAAATTTTGTCTGTACAATTGGCTTCTACAATAATGAAATCTCTGTCATTTTACATGATTTTGATAATTTTCTCATGGATGGCGACATTACTATGAAACTCTGTTGGTTTAGTATTAATTTCATGTATAAGCTACACAAAGATTTAAAGATTGAAATTATTTAATTTTTGTTTTGGATTTAGACACATTCTGGTTATTGAAGAGCAGAAAACTCATTTACATCTACTGCTGAAGAGTGACCTTCAGGGACTAATGGCTAAAAGTCTGCAAGAGAAGGCAACATGTCCAGTTTGTCTGGAGTTTTTCTCCAATCCCGTTTCTCTTTCCTGTGCGCACACCTTCTGTTTTGATTGCATTGAAACTTGGATGTTAGAAAGGGAGGAGTCAACATTGACCTGCCCCCTGTGTCAAGAAGTAAATGAGAAACCTCCTAAGGAAGAATGACAAATTCGAGCATTGACTCTTCTCATCAAGCAACACGGCCCCCTATTGGAGCAAAGTCTGCATGTAAATGATGCAATCTTGAGGTTCCAAGAGCCTATGACCCTGGATGCTGCCACCGCCAACCCCTTCCTTGACCTCTCCGATGACCTAAGGAGCGTCCAGTGTGGGAAGATCTGCCACAACCCACTGGACTGTCCTGAGAGATTCACCCAAATGGCCTGTGTCATGGGCTCTCCCCCCTGCTTCCTCCTTGGCCACCATTATTGGGAGGTAGAAGTGGGAAAGGGGAAGGAGTGGGCTTTAGGTGTCTGCAAGGAGTCTGTGAACAGAAAGGAGAAGAGCGTTTTATCCTCTCAGCTTGGCTTCTGGGTCATCAGCATGAAGGAAATGCAATCTACCCTAGCTTCTTCACACAGACCAGAATTCCTGCAAGCCCTGACCTCGACCATGTGGGAATTTTCCTAGATGTCAACCTGGAAGAAATCAAGTTTTTTGATGTTAGAAATGATGCCCTCATCTATACACAGAGTGATGTCTCCTCTTTGGAGCCTTTGTGTCCTTTCTTCTGTCCTGAGCAGCCTGGAGAAGGTGACAGCGGTGCTGCCTTGTGCCTCTGCCCATGAGAAACTCAGCTCTTCATGGAAGCTTCCTAACAGATGAATGAGACTTTGGACTCTGAGAAACATTGGAATGACAGAGGGAGTGACAATGTGTTACAGCAGAAAGATTTTACAGATTTTGTAGATTTTTGTAGCTTTTCTTTCTCCCACTAAGGAACTGAGGTTTCTTCCCTCATATATTAGAGAGAAATGCCAGTGGCCAATGATTGGTCTCTTTCTTTCTGCTGTCTGATTCAGTTTCTGAGGTCAAGGGAATGGGAAATGCTGATGGAACAGGAGTCATGGCCATATTCTCACCAGTTGGTATTTATCCTTAACAAAATAATTCACACATCCATCTCCTTAACATCTATTTATAGAAGCCTTATCCAAGGCACTGTCATGCACTGTTGACAAGTGCAACAGCCTCCTAACATCCACACATGGCACAGCAGTCCCTAAGGAAGGGGATTGCCTCCTTTATGGCTGAGCTGACAGTCTGGAATAGGCTAGTATCAAAACCCACCATCATTAACTATCTAAGGCCAGACCAGTAACAGTGAAATGGTAAAACAGAATAGAGGCCTGATTTTGTATTTGCATTGATTCTTTGAAGGTAAAGTCAAAAGAACAAAGTTGAAACTCAGTTTATTTTAACCTATTGTCTTTCTGCCATTCCTTGCCAAGACTCCCCATAATCTGTTTCACCAGGGAGTGGCAACATTGGGAATATTATATAGGGAAATTACCCAGGACCTCTAATAAAAACAGTCATTTTTCCCCAGCATCTGGCACATAGTGGACATGCATTAAGTCTTTGGGGGTGAACAAAGAGTCACAGTCCTCAGATATGGCCAAGGAGCCATAGAAAGGATGGCATCCCTATGGCTAAATTTTAAAAGATGTTCTTTCAAAATGCATTCCAGGAAACCAAGCAGTCTTTACACAGAAATGGATACTGAAGCTATACTGTTAACTTGTTGAGAGCTCAAATTTTTCTTCCAAGATAAGGTTGTCCTTTGTACCTTTTTGTTTCTCCTCAGTGACCTCAATGCTTTCATGAAGTGAGTGTTCTCCATGTAGCAGTCCTTGAGCAGATCAGATTTTCTGTTCTTTTCAAAATTTTTCTTTCAACTCATCCACTTTTTCTTGTAGGAGCATTTCCATATTCTTCAAAGCACTCCTACCTCCTGCTCTTTTGTGGCTTTAAGCTGTTTTTCATGTTCTTCCCTCTGTGTTTCCAATCGCCCCTGTTCCTCCTTGGCCTGGAAGCTGCAGTCCCTGTGGAGTTGCTGAGCCTTTCTTCTGCAAGCAAGTGCTGCAGCACTTGGTCCTGAGGAACCAGATGGTCAATCTGCTCCTGCAGCTGATGCACCTCCTTTGAGTGCTGGGACTGGGCCAGTCTCAGCTTCATGTTGGCTCCATGTAACTGGTCCTACTTTTCTGCAAGTGTCTCTTGCAGTTGTGCCTCTGACAGTCTTAAGCTCTGACCTTCCTGATTCATACATTAAAGTTCAACTTCAAGTTTTTGGATTCGGTCACTCTGCTCCCCCTCATGATGACTGGTGTGTTCCAGCCTGTGTCAAGAGCTGAATGGTGACTTGATTCTTCTTGCTTTGGGTCTGGTGTTCAGAGGCCTCTCCACCGAGCTGAAGGACTCTCTGGTTGAGCTGGGACAATTCATCCTTGTATTTCTGACTCTGTTGAGTGCTTCCATTTTAGAGCAGGCCTGTTCCTTTTCTCTCTTTAAAAACCTCAATTTCCTTCCTCTGGACATCATTTGTCATTCCAGCAGTTTCAAGTTCTTGCTGATTCCTGCCCAGCTTGTTTTTCAATAAAATATTTTTGTCAGAAAGCCTGTTCTCTCTTGAATCTGTTTCTTTTTCAAGAGCCCAAACAATGTCTTCCAGCTGCAGAAGTTTGGTTTCCATTTGACTTCTCTCTCTCCAGTGCCATGTTGGCTTCCTGCCTCTGCTCAGCTGCTTCCTTCTTCCACCTCTGTCTACTGAGAGCTGCCTCTTCCTGCCCCCACAGGGCCACAAGCTTCTCCTGGTGGGACTGCTCACCCCTGTTCAGGGCCTCGGCCCCCTTCCTCCCAGCCTCTGCCCTGCACTGGCTCTCCCTGGCCAGGCTCCTCGCTTGTTCCTGGACAATGGCACTCTCTGCCTCTCCATGTCCTGACTTGCCTGGGGAGCCATTTCCCTCTATTCCCAACCTCAGTAGCATCTGGGCTTAGGCTGGAGCTGCTCAGATGAAGACTGGGTCATGCTCATTAGGCCAATGGCAGGAGCCTCCCTGGCTTTCTCCAGAGGCTCTCCCCTGGCTGCCCCAAGTGGTCACACAAATGACTGTGGCACTGAAGGAACAGAAGCTGCCTCCTTGGCATTTAGCAAGCCCAAACGGCTCTTTCTGACCATGCTGCTCTCAGACAACTCTTTGGACATGGGCTGGGGTCCACAGCGCAGTGGCTTGGAACATTCATGACCTCTGCAGGTTCTTGGCCATGTCTGTCTTCTGTCACCTCCTCGTCTCTGGCTTCCCCAGATTCCAGCTGGACCTGTGACCACTGTCTTGCTCTCTCACCTGAACACAGTAACCTGGTACCAGCTGTGCTCTCTGGCTTGCTGCCTGTCATTGCTGTCCCCTCCTTCAAGAGAGCCCTCAATCTCCATGCTTCCTGGGCAAGCCTTTCTACTTTCTCCCTTTGCATGCATTCTAGCCTTTCCTTCTCAATGGCAAACACTTTGCAAATCCAAGCTTGCTCTTCACTCATCAACAACTCTTGCTTCAGCTGCTGCTTTTTACAGAGCATCAGCATCTCCCTCTCATTCTCTTCCCTCCATGTCTTCTCCAGGCCCAACTGCTCAGTCATTGCCCTCACTTACAGCTAGTGCCTTTGCAGCATCTTGTCTCTCTCATGCTGATTCTGAAGCAACAAGTTCTGGCAGTGGGCATCCTGCTGGGCTTTGATCACAAGAGCCTCTGGTTCAGTTCAACTTTAGCCTCTTTCCTTCTCTGCTGCAGCTTCTCTTTCAGCTGCTCCTTCTCCTGTGCCAACCACTGGGCCAGGCCTGAGAGGTCCCAGGCACAGACTGCTCCATTTCTGCCTTCTCCAGCTCACAGCACAGGCCACGTTCCAGAGCTACACCAGCAGGCCTCATACGACCTCTTGTAATTTCACATGATGTGCCTACACATCTGCTCTCTGCCCTTTGAGCATGCTGACCTCCAACTGGAAAGCCTGCTCCAGCCCCTTTTTCTCCTTCTCAAAGCTCCTCTTCATTAGCTCAATTTCCCTCTCATAGTAATTTACCTTAGTCTCCAGCTGAACCTAGAGGTCTTGAAATGCTCCATCACCTGCTCCAAAATGATCTCAGTTTCTATGCTCACCAGAGGGGGCTTGCCCACACACTAAACACCACCATTCCTTCAGGCAACAGACAAACCCCTCCTCACCTCCAGGGACCAAATGTTCCTCTGAGGTGCTTCTTCTGGGCCATCACCCAGGAGCCTCATGCTGTGTGTCTGGCCGGCCACCCTGGCCCAGCCTCCAGGTGTAGCCATGCTCCTGCTTGTGCAGCCAGGCCTTCAGGCCTTCCAGTTCAACCTGCAGTTCATCATTAAGATCCCTCAGTTCCCTACGCTTGAGCTCATATTCCTTCAGGATGTCTGTGAACTACATCCTGAACTACATCACGAGGAGCTCTGTGTTCTGAAGCTCCAGCTTGTCCTTCAACATGAACTCGAGGTCACTCTGCAGTTTCAGGACCAGCTTCTCTGATTCCAAAAGCATCTCCAAGACTTCAAGAATCTCCTTCTGTAAGCGGCTATTTCCCTTCCAGGCCAGCATCAGCTTTTCTCAGAGCTGTGTCTCCTCTGCCTGCAGACTTTGGTGGCCTGCTCCAGCTCAGCCCTCTGCCCAGTGCTCTACTGCTGAATCAGCTCTTGCTTCATCTCTGCCTCAGATTGAAGGAAGGCCAGCCATCCTCAATACCCCTGCTCCAGGTGTTTGATCTTCTTCTTGGTGAGCTGCTCCATGGTAGACTGGCACTCATCAGTCTCCTTCACAAACTCCAGGTTCCTCTCCTTGGCTCTGTCCAGATCCTGCCTTGCTCTGTTGTACTCCTTTGTTGTCTGCTCCACCTGCCCTTGGAAGTAGCTTGGCTCCTGGTAGTAGGAGACCAAGGCTGCTTGCTGAATCACACCACTGATTAACACGAGCTCATTGTCAAAAGCCAGGTCAGCTTCAAAAGGTTCACCTTCTCATCCACACTGAAGTCAAGGCTCTGCAAGATCTCCTTCCCTATCTGAATCTCTTCCTATGCCCACACAGCAGTGACCTGCTCAGGAAACGCAAAGCCAGTGCTGTCGTTGATGCTGGAGAAGAGGCACAGGTCTGAGCAAATGGACATGAAGGACCAGGTCGTGGTGGTCTTGCCACCACTCTCCTCCATAACCCGGTATTGAGTAGATGGCTAGCAAGGTTTGACCAGAGTGGAAGGTTTCAGAAGAGAAGTGGGCCCATGACTGAACAGGCCAAGTTGGAATTCTTCAAGACTGACTCTGCCATCTCCATCTTGGTCCAGTTTGTTGAGCAGGTCTTTGAGTTCCTCTTTCTCAAGTCCTTGGAGTCCAATACTCTGACAGAGCAGAGACAGCTGCTGTTTGCTGAGGTGGCAATTGCTCCCTACACCCAGCTTGTCCCAGATGCCCCAGACCTGGCTCTCGGGGGTGTCAAAGGCAGGGCTGCAGGACTTGTGGAGACTTCTGAAGACCTTGGGGCACAGACTCATAGCTGGCCTTGAGCTTCAAATAATTCATCCTGAGGTTCTTTAGCACTTTCAGCTTCTTCATCTGACTGGAGACACATCACACTTTCCAGAGACAAAGACCACCTGAGCTGGCTTTTCAGGATGGCCTTTGCATGCTGGTCTGCTGACTGTTTGGCTTCAGTCTCAGAATTGCGGCGCAGGGACCAAGTCCTCCGACCATACTTCTTGAAGTCGCTCACTTACTTTGGTGGGATGGCATGCGGAGACGCTGGTTCCAAAAAACTACTTGCTCTCTTCATCAGAAGGCCCAACACCAGCATTTGATGACAACACCACCACAGAACTTTCCTTAAATTCCTTATAGTTAACCCTGGCAAAGTGGTCATTTTCAAAATGTGTTTGCAGAAGGATGGGTAGTTGCCCTTCCAGATGAAGTTTAAGGCCAAGCTGGGTCAGCACCTGTCAGTCCAGGAAGTCCATCCCTGTGGTATCATAACTGCTATAGACTTCCTTGAGCTATGACACATAATGGTTCTCTTTTTCTTTGCCTACCCAAAAGCAGGTGGTCACTTTACTTGTAATTCATTTATGCCTTATAATAATTCTATCATGAAAATTCTGCAACTTTCTGTCAGAGGCAGTGTGGAATGGTTGAAAGGACACAAATGAGGCACCAAACACTTTACTCTGTCTCCATTATTGGCTGGTTGGGTGGGTTTCAGCAAATTGCGCCTGGGTTTCCTCCTGGGGACTGAGCAGCTCGGGTCTCTGAAGTGCACTCTGTACAAGGGCCGGGCCTGAGTCGAAGCCTGGCTCCCCACCCCTCAGGCTCAACCAACCCCCACCCCCGCGTCCTGCCAGCAGATGTTTGTTTCTGCGCTGTACCCGCTGCCCTCCCGCCGGCCTCCAAGCACCGCCCCCTCTGTCCTCCAAACACCTGGCAGGCAAGCTGACCCCGAGTGGGGGCTAGTCCTAGTTTTAAAAGCGATTTACACATATTTGTGAGAAGGTAGTAAATTTTGAATTTTT
>JAQZBX010070169.1:0-15460 GCA_029593785.1 Cabassous unicinctus
ATCTTCTCATTGAATTGTGAGAGCCACATTATGTTAAATATTTATAGAAAGGAAATAATAATTGACAATTTATCCCTCAATTATCCCAAATGTATCAAAGAGATGGGCATTTATATTACTCAAGAATAACATGTATGAAAATTTATTTCATTTTTTTCCAGGATTCTCTAATACTACTGTGTCTAAAATCAAGAATTTATTTTCATCTAGAGTCCCCTTTACTTATAAACATGAAGGATAGGCAGCATGGTAAGAAAAGAAATATAAGGAAAGATAATATCACCTAGAATGGACTGCTAGGACAATATATGATACAGTGATAAGTTTGGGATGAAACCCTATAAGAGAATTTGTCCTAACCTTTTGATGGAGCAATATTTTAAGAAGTTTAGGCCATTAATGAATGATATAACATAGTACTAAATCATACAGTTTTGACAGGCTCCAGGTTAGTAACCACAAAGTGTTCCATAATGATGAATTCTAAGACCTGCTTGTTGGGCAAAGTTCCTTGAGGTCCTCATTTAAGAGTTATGACCCTCAAATTATTGTTATAGTGCAGATAATCAATTTAATAATTGATCCAGGTTTAAAACACAAGCTTTCTTTGAATCACAACAGTTGATCCCAGTGACCTGGGATCTTCAAATTAAATGAGCAGTCCTGCATTGTAAATCCTTGATGTTTCAACCAGTCACAACACTTAAAAACAAGAACATGGAAAAAAAAGTTAAAATTACCTATATTGATTGACTCCACATTTATTATTCTATCAATTTATTAAAGCACAAATTGATGACTTTGAATGACCCTAACAATGTAAGACTTTTAATGTTAAAGAACTACTTAAATTCAATTTCCATATGGATACTGATTGCCAGGAAATATGGGGGATATGGCATAGCTACCAATCTCAGAATTTTTCAACCTAAGAAAACAGGTTTAAAAAATGCATATAGTATAAGATTCAGAATAAAAATAAAACAGACTCCAAAATTGGTACTTTATGAATTTTATATTTATGTTTCTCTTCCAGCCTATAACAATGTAGACTTTATATGAACCTTTCACAGATAATGATACTGTTTTGAGATTAGTCTCCCTAACATGAAACATACAATTAATCTGGAATTAAGATTCAAAAGACTATGACTCCAAAGTCCCTATTCTTTATTTTATTGCACACTGCTCTGACATACTATTCATGATGGGCCATCCCTTAACACTGGATTGCTAACTAAACAACTTTACACCTTTAAAATCCTAGGGGCTATCATGTGAAATGGACATGGAGGCCATTTTTAAGAATGCCACTGACTTCATCCTCTTGGGACTCATCACCCATCCTGTGTTCCCTGGGTTTATCTTTGCAGTCATCTTTTCCATCTTTGTGGTGGCTGTAACAGCCAACATGGTCATGATTCTGATCTTACACATGGACTCACGTCTCCACACACCCATGTACTTCTTACTCAGCCAACTCTTCATCATGGATACAGTGTATATCTGTATCACCATCCCAAAGATGCTGCAAGAACTTCTGTCTAAGGAAAAGACCATCTCCTTCCTAGGCTGTGCAGTTCACATGTTCCTGTACCTGACCTTGATTGCAGGGGAATTCTTCTTGCTTTGCCTCATGGCCTATGACCGTCTTGTAGCTGTGTGCAACCCCCTTTGATAACCTCTGCTCTTGAACTGCAGGATTTGCTTTTTTATGGTGGTGGGCTTCTGGGTTGGTGGCCCCTTGGATGGATTTATGCTGACCCTTGTCACTATGAGTTTCCCTTACTTTGGGTCCTGAGAAATCAATAACTTTTTTCTGTGAGATCTCAGCTGTGCTAAAGCTGTCATGTATTGACACCTCCCTCTAAGAGGCCCTGATGTGTGCCTGCTGTGTGCTGATGGAGCTCATTCCCATATCTGTCATCTGTGTCTCCTACACATGGATCCTAATCAACGTCCATTGGATGAACTCTGCTGAGGGCCGATGCAAGGTCTTTGCTATCTGTTCCTCCCATATTATGGTGGTGAGCATTTTCTATGGGGCAGCCTTCTACACAAATGTTCTGTCCCATTCATACCACACACCAGAAAAAGACAAGGTAGTGTCTGCCTTCTACACCATCCTCACCCCCATGTTCAACCCGCTCATCTACAGCTTGAGGAATAAAGACATGGCAGCAGTTTTAAGGAATGTCATGGGGAAGTGTTCCTCCTCTCAAAAAATCACTGCAGAGGATGTGACCAGGAAATACTAGAAGTTCCCGGCCCTGGGTACAAATAACCTTGTTGCTGTCTCCAGTGACAACTTGTTTTCATTTCTTTGGCTGTTCAAGCAAATACCATGCAATGGGTCAGCTTAAATAATGGAGATTTAATTTCTCATGCTTTTAAGAGTAAAAGAAAGTCCTAATCAATAAAGCAAGATAATGCTTTCTCCCCAAAGACTGGCATTCAGTGACTGCTTCCCAGTGATCTTTGGGCCTTAACTTGCCATATTGTCATGGCAAATGGCAGAATCTCCTGGTCTCTCCCTTCTCTTCCAGGTTTCTTTGATGTCCAGCATCTGCATGCTCCCTCTGTGGCTTTCTCTCTCAATCTGAATGTCATTATTCTTATAAAGGACTCAGGAATAGGAATACTTTAGCAAAGTAATCTCATCAAAATGTCCTACTTAAAAAGGGCTCACACCTACAGGAATGAATAGACATAGGAGATATGTCTAGGGAATTTCTGGGATGTTATTAACAAACAATTCCTTGACCTCAGTGATACTTAAATGGTGTATTCACTTTATGATACTTTATGACACTCAACAATTAAATGGTGTGCACTTTTCTGTATACACTATATCTTAATACAATTTAAAATAAAAAAGTGACATCATATATATGCTGGTTACCTACTCCTCCTTATTTATAGGACAGGTCCCCCTAGTCTTCTGACCAAATTCTTATAAATGAAAATTTATCGCCACCAGATTTTTTCTTTATTAAAAATAATGTGAAATATTAACTTGTGTATGAAAATTAAGGATAATAATAAAGTTAATAAAATATTTATTATACCCGCAATATGTCAAACAGTTTTAGATTGGGGGCAAGAGATAAAGTGAAAACTGTCCTCATTTTCATGGCATATTCAACTACTTTATCTGGCTTTGATTCTGATACTAACAAAGTCTTACACGGTATTGCACAATTAGTTCCATGGGAGATGGAAAAGCTGATATTCAAAGTAAATTATTGCCTCTCCCAAGTAACAGACAGGTGGGAGCCTCAGAGTCACATCCTCTGCATCCTCATTCAATAATTAGGTGCCAAACCATGGCATTGTTATTAATTGGGGGAAATTTTCCAAAGATGGGAAGGATGCTGCACAATATGTAACTGCTAGGTTGTTAATGCTAATAATGACCTGGGGACAAATGTCCCTTAGGGTGCAAATACTAATAAAGCTTATGTTCATTTTCTAAAGAACATCAGCTTGGCTGGTCTCCCAAGGACCTGATATTTCATGAAAAGGGGCAGGCAAATGATTCCCAGTGGGGTCTTTTTTCAGGTGAGAGATATGAACCTTACATTAACTAAACCTTTGCATATACACATTTATTTCATCACAATATGACATTTAGTGTTTAGCATAAAAACTACTTATTTTATATTTTATTAAATACTCAGGAAGATTTCAAAAAAAAGAATAATAGGCAAAATTGAAAATATTTAGACTACTATTTAGTATGGAGAAGAGATTCCATTCCAAACCTCTGTTGACTTTGAAAGAAGTCAAATCTTGCTAACAGGTCTGTAAATAATATGAAAACAAAATGTGTGTAACATCAATTCCTAACTCTACAGAGCAGTTATTTAGACAAGGCAGAGTAATTGTAATAATGGATGATTTCATGGCAGTGAACAGAATAATCAGCTAAAATAACAGACTGATTCACAAATATATAACTAATTAAAATTAGAAGTTTTGAAAATACTTTTCAGTTGTGATTGTGTTGAGGTTAAATCTTTTTAAACCTGAATGTCTGTCTTGGTCTTGTCACACATTAACCAAACATTTCTGTGTGTGCTTCCTTCAAAATCCCAGATCGTCAAAGATAAGGAGAATTTTAAATATTTCTTTCTCCACTATATTCCTATGATTTCTATAATTTTCTAGGAATATATGTCATGTCCAAATGCTTGGAGAATCAACTGTGATTAATCTATATTATTTTATTTTCCTTAGCAATTTAAACATAATTAAATTGATTTTATTCATCACATTAGCAAAATGGGGGTTCTTTATTTTGTTCTGTGATGCTTGCCAACAAACTAGAAATCTGCCTGATATTTAATACATGCTCAAGAATAATTCGTTGCATAATTGAACAAAACTCATTTCAATTTAGAAGGCTTTATTACTACAAGGTAGAACTTTTTAAAAAATTTTATACTTTTTAAAATTTTCTGCATATTCTAGGATTGAAGAGTTGCAATGTAATCTAAAGGTCAAAGAAATTAGATGAATTTTACAAGCTCACTCATAATTGCACGTCAAGGGAGAGCTAGAAATAAAACAACAGTACTTAAATTCTTTCCAACCTCATCAATTCTTCCCAAATTCAACTAAGTATGGTAAAATTTTGGTTTATGAGAACAAACATCATTGTCTTGATAGATTAGTCCTGGATAATCTTTCTCCTTTGCAAGCATGAGGTAAGTTCCATATGTAGGCATTTGCTCATTCTAGTGGTCAAAAGAATGATGTTTTCTTCCACATTGGCAGAAAATTTAGATGTGAGAATGCCAGTATTAAGTATGTCTGTTGATGTTATTAAAAATTGTTCATTTGCTGAATTTTTAAAGTGCTTAAATGAAATGTCTAGGGATTTTAATACATTATCCTGTAAACTTAGAAAGGTGCCATTAGGAAAACTGTTTGAATATATCTAAAACCACATTTCTGCACCTCACCTGTCTGAGAATTAATGAAGGCAGAAATAGAACCAACTACTTGACTGCCCTTTCAGACTAAGCTTCTAAAAGAGAGGATAATATTGGTTTGACCCAAGACAAGGCTAACTACAAACAATGGTTATTTCTTATTTGAAAAGGACTTTGGAAGATTGAAAACATCTTTATCTTCAAGTTGCTTTTAAGAACAAGTACATGACATATAATGTGCACGTATTGGGGCTTTTGTTCTAAAGATGGAGAACTGGGCCAATGCCTGGGTTTTGTTTTTTTTTGTGTGTGTGTGCATGTGGCAATGAATGGTTTCATAATATTTTCATATATTTCCTATGATGCCTGTTTTATGTACTGGGAAAGCTAGATAGGGCATTAAGATGATGAAAATACAGTTATATATACTGGTAAGTTTTGAATTCAGAAGTTAATTCAATTCTCCCTATTCTGGAGACTCTTCTCTTCCTACTGTTAACAAAAGTGGGAAGATTGTGTTCCTGCCCTGTGGAAAATTAAGGCACTGCAGTTACTCAATAATAAACTGGAGAAGGAAGCTAAAATTGTTCTCAAAATATGAATGTATGTGGAAATAAAATGTTCTTAAGATCGAACAGAAAAAAAGTGGGGAAATATTTATTTCAAAAGAAGGGAGATCCTAAAAATTATAGCCTACATTTCTATGGCGTTATGAAGCTTCAGGTGTGGTTATAAGAGACATTACATGGATTATTCAATTTAATCCTTACATTGATACTGAGGAAAGGACTGTTGTGCCCATTGCAAAATGAGGAAATAGAGGAGTGACTTGCACAGTGTTTTATGTCTAAAAAGCAGCAGCTACCAGGAAGTTTATTTCAAGACTCTGTACACTTAAACAACAGTCTGAAATACCTCAGGAGCAAAAGGTAAAGTGATATCTTAGAGTTTGAATATACTGTAGAATACTGGAAGATTTAACTGACAATGTAGAATTGCTTTATTCCAAGGGGCAAGTCTCCGCCATTTGGAAGAATTCTTTTGTATGCATTTCACTTCTCTTTGCTGAAGAATTATTTCACATTTCTATTTTATTTGTTTTTTTTTCTATTTTATTTCACACTTCTTGACTATTTTCATTTGTTTATACATGTAGATTGGTGAATATCTTTAAACCTCTTCTAAAATGGCCAAAGTACATAATTTAAGAATAAAAACACATATTTCAGGTGATCATTTTGTGCAATGAGGCTTACAGTTTTGGTAAAAATCAAGTGAATTATTCTCTGGGACACAGGTGCAACAGCAATAAGGTGTTTTCTGTCATTACAGAATGTCCCAGCCTTCAGCATAGAAGGGTTATGCCTTGAGGTGTCTGAAATGTTTGTCAGAGTCTCTGAGTATAAATCCTTAATCAGATTTCTAGGGCAAATTCTTGCCAGCCCAGTTCACCATCCAAAAGTTGAAATATTGAAATGTGGACAATTATATGTATCATTAAACATTATCACCAGTAATTTTGAGAAGCATCCCTAAATACTCAAATGTTATACAACCCAGCTATCACCTAGAGGTTTAAGCTGAATAAGACTGGTCGAAACCCATTTCTAAAGTATGTGGCTTTTGCAGAATAGTGATTGATTCTCTCCAGTATGAAGCCTATTGAGGAGGCTTTATTATTTTTGTACTATAGGGAAGTGAAAATATCAAATTAAACTTAAGTTTTAACTTTCTGCTTTTTTCCATACAATGTTACCATTTGAATGCAATCAGACCAATGCCTTCACATTTCATCACATCACAGTGCAAAAATGAGTTAAATGTGCCACCTAGTTTGGTGTGATTGAGCTATATAGAGTGGGTGGTACAGATGGTGTTATTTTTGTGGATTTATCCAGGAAGTTCTAGAGGAGGACATCTAGTGGGAAAAAGGAGACCTAGAACACACGATTTCCCAATGACTTTTACTAACCCTTTAGAGTCAAGTCCAATTCAAGTGGGGGAGTAATTATACTGTAATGATATCTGGTCCCAATTAAACAATGACTTAGATTAAGAGTGAGGATACTTAGCTATAAATGCTCTGAGTACACTGTCTGTAGGAAGACATATAATAAGAGTTATATACTGTGTTTCAATGACAAATTAAACAAGCATAAGAATAATAAAGTCTAATTACAGAGGTAACATTTTATTGGCATGTTTTAAAATACTGTTTCAAAAAATTGACTCCTTCCATTATTTGGGAGCACCTCTATCTAGGAAACTATAGTAAAGAAAGGTGATTATGTGAACCAAAACATGATAATTTAACTCTTCAAGTTTTAGTTTGGTATATGATTGATAGGATTGGTATAGAAACATTCCATTTTATTCCAAGAGGATGTAAATTGGGTTCACACTTATGGATAGTTTTCTGTAAACATCATTGTTATCTATTCTTCACTTAATTGTAAATAATAGTTGTGTCCTTAAGGGCTATTTGTTCTTAAATGAACTCTCCCACACATGAATGAGGATTTCTTTCAAATATCAGATCCCCAAAAAGGAATGTGGGAATTACCTCTACTGAGCTGGTTATATAATGGTGATGCTGGCTGAGGGATTGAGGCAAGAACATTGGTTGGGACATTTTTATGCCTGCTTAGGATAATAAGCAGTTGCCATTGGAAGTGGATGTGGCACTTTCAACAATAAGATTTGTGGATCTGGCTTTGTTGATTCCTCAGCAGATGTGGTGTATGTGTTCTTAGAGACTATTTCAGGGTAAATCTAGTGAGGTTTTTTTTCCCCTTGGACCTCAATGTGAAGCCAGGCTCCAGCTGGCATGTGATGACTGGGGATTGCCCAAATGTTAGGAAGCACTTGGGGTTTATAGAAAAACTAACTTTATTTTGTTACTTTATTAATTTCTTAACAACTTTAATCAGATATGCAAATTTTTCTCGAGTGTGATCATGGCCTCATACCTTGTATTCTTTTGACTTGTCTCAGCTGATAGAAACATTAATTGGTGCTTAAAGAAACATGATTTCCTCATGGGGCAGGTGACCGCAGTGACTTAAAGTATGGAAAACAGTCAGATTCCTTGAACCTAGTCTCAACTCCCCCACTCCACCTCTCTCTCTGTCAATATCTCCTACTATAAGTGGTGATCGAGCTGTTATGAGGTGTGAATATGCCAAAATATTGGAGGATGTAGAAGGTACTCTGACACCCATTAAGTGCTGCATGAGTACTGTGTGATTTATTATTAGCAACTTGTCTCAATTACTTTTAATTCTAACACTATTTTTTGGTATATTAGGTTCCTATTGCTGCCTAATCAGATACATGAATTTTAGTGGCTTAAAACAACAAAAATTTATTATGTTACTGTTCTAAAGGTCAAAAGTTCAAAATGGCTCTTACTGGATAAAAATCAAGATATCCTCAAGACTTTATTCCTTCTGAAAGTTTTTAGGAATAATGTAGTCCTTGTCTCTTCCAGCTTCTAGAGGCTGTCCATATTCCATGATTCATGGCCCCATTCCAGCAATCTCATCATTTCAACATCTGCTCCATCATCACACCTCTTTTTCTGGCTCTCCTGCCTCTCTCTTTACCTAAATAAGGACCATTGTGATTATATTGGGGTTTTCTAGATACTCTGTAATAACCTCCTCATTTCAAATTTTTATCACCATCAAATCTGTTGATGTCTTTTGCCCATATAAGTTATCATACTCTTTGGTTCCAAGTACTATTACATGGCTACTTTAGAGGGACCATTATTCTGCATAACACAGTGGTTTTCATTTAACACTAAGGTAAGCTTATCACAAAAATATGAGATATGATAAAATCACAAAATAATAAACCTATAAAATACAATATTTTTTATTTTAGGAATACTTAGTGCTAAGCAAATGCTTTTCTTTGTTTTTATCTGTTAATATAAACATTAATCAAAATTTACAGTAAAATTTCTGGATAGATAATAATAGCTTAAGTAACATTTATCTTTTAAAAAAGAACTGAATGCAGAACTATCATAACACAGGCACTTTCAGAAGTAAAAGAAGTAATGAAATCTTTCTTTTCTGTAAGTTATGCTGATTTCTTAATTACTCTGTCCAAGACATTATATTGCATTTACTTTTCGATGAGTAATTCTCTTAAATTTATAGGTATAAAATCTCTTCCTATGATTAAGTTTCTTCTTGTTAAATTTAAGTGGACACTATTTTGTGGCAAATTTATTTGGATTTAAGATAAATATAAATGCCTGGCCTTTGTAGAAATTCATGTACTTTTTACATATTTTATAAAACATAACTCAAAGTATTTTAAAGGAATTCTACTAGCAACGTGTCATCTTAAAAATATAAAAATTAAACTATTTGAATTTTTGTGACCTGTATTGTTTATTGTTTAATAACGTTTCCTTTTAATTATACAAGAAATATTTACTATGTGTCAGGCATTGTTTTAGATGGTGCAAATATATATTAATTTCAATAGATAAATCTTTGCTCACCAGAAGCTTACTTGTTATTGACAGATGACAATAAATATGCACATATATATATGGAGATATATATATATACACATATATATGTTAGATCATGTTTAGAAATTTGAAGAAGTCTAAAATCTAAAACATTGTCAAATGTGCTGAAGTTATTTTAAATGAAATGGACAGAGTAGGCAACAATAAGATGACTTTTCAGCAAATGCCTGAAGGACGGAAGAGACAGCCATGAAACAGAGGAAGCAACAGAGGGAAAGGATCAGAGGATCCGCAAGGAGGCTGAAGGAGCTATAGCACAGTGGCAAGTGCGGGGGCAGGGAGCAAGGGATAATTTCATAGAATAGAAGACTAAAATAATATGGGGCTTACAGTAATATATGAAGATATCACTGCAGGAATTTGAAGACAGATTGCCATGGTCTCACCTAAGACTCTGAAACCCACATTGAATATTAAGACTAGACTAAAGGATTGTATAACAAAAAGCTGGGAGATAGTGGGGAAGTGTCTGGAATAACCCGAGTGAAATAAACCATTGGCTTAAACCTGGTACTACTAGTCATGGAGGTGGTAAGAAATATAGACATATGTAATTGAAACGATTTTACACTTTTTGTGTAAAATGTCTCCATAAACTTGATATGATAAAGGGAAGATTGCCCAAGGTATGAATTACTTTTATTAAGAAGTTTGGGGAGACTACAACAACACGACACTTTTTTAAGAATGAGGTTTAAAATAACTCTGAAATTATTTTTAGAAAACAGTCTCAATTGTCCTTGGGGAATTGAATGGAACTTAAGTGGATAGACCATGCGGACAGATAAAAGCCTAAACACATTGCTGTTAGACATTAGAGTTTTATCCAATGGGTATTTTTGAGAAGCCTGATAAACTAGACAATTGATGTCATCTATTTTTAGAGTAATTGGAATATATCATTCAGAGGGAAATCCGGAGTGAGGCAATTTAAGTTTGATATTGTTAGTTATTATATCAATTAAATGATAGGTACTGGAATTTATTGATTCTATTGTGTTGATTCTATTGATCATTTTTCAATGTCATCCACTATTCATGGTAAAGGATAAATTTGAATTTCAGAAAAACACCCAAATAATTCTTTTGTGGAAGTAGATAATCATTATTGCATGGGACATACTTATACAAAAAAAAAAATCATTTTTTCTGAAAGTCAAATTTAACTGGCATCCAGCATTTATTTGCTAAATCTGACAACCTTAGATTAGAGGGATTTTGGAACCTGGCAGTATTCCCACAAATGCCACAAATAAAAAAAATGCATTTCAATTCTGGGCTATACCCTTTATTAAACTCTGATTTTTAAAGTGATGAATATTAGATGCTCAGTAAACTAAGGTCTACCATTGAAAAGTCCTTTATTATTTCTATGGAATTTTCTCTTATGTTTTAACATTCAAATTTTTAATTTATCTGGTATGAGTTAAGGATATAAATTCTTTTCTAAGTTTTGTCCTGTTGCTGCAATAGTTTTATATAAATTTACATCTTATATATCTGTCCTATAATTTCTTAATCTTGTGGCTAACTTTGGACTCAAAGTATAGGAAAAAATTACAGGAATCTTGCTTGACTAACTATTTGCTCCTACATGTTTATTGGTGAGAAGATTTCAAGTTTCCATTGTTTTATTTTTACCATGTTACCCTCTTCTCCTAACCCAGCTTGGCAATGTGGAGCAATGTAATCAAAAAAAGAACTGAGAATCATAATAAATCCTGTGGTTTATAGGATTTAATCCTAGGAGTTCTGTTGTGGATGAGTTTGGGAATAAAGTAACTATTAAAAGAAATATCTGTTAAGAGGATAACAATGAAGAGCCAGCAAAAGTGTAGAGACACAAATTTAAGAACCAGCAATGAGAAAGAACTGAAAGATAGGGAATATTCATGAAGAACCAACAAAAGTCATAAAACTTCATTACCTTGTTTACTCATTATGGTCATCTTAAGTCATTCGTTCAATCAATATATCAAGTCTCCTTTTCTCCAACCAATATTAATTTAGCTCTTCTGATAGTTGTGCAACATTCTTGATGTCAGAAATACAGGGTACACAGCACAAATATTGGGAAAACCCTATTTGTTTCAAAGTAAATGCCAAATGTATGATACATTACCATAACTGCATATAGAAGAAAGGACACAATTTAAGACTTTTTGCCAAGAGGAAAACTAGAGCCATCATCTCTGCTTTATGATGTGACTAGCTTTAGCTGTTAGTTTTTCTCCAGGGTTCCTTCCTGGAAAAGTTCATCCTGACTGATACTTTCTGTGGTGGTGTCTCCATCATATGTTTCTCCCATATTGAATGTGCTATAACACACTTCCCACTTCATCTCTGTGGCTTCCTGTTCCCCTGGACTTGTCATAGACAATGGCAATGAAAAACAGAACTTCACCTTCAGGATTTATCTTGCTGGTTTTCTGCAGAACAGCAGGGCTATAGGCATTGTCTTTACAGATATCCTTGTTATTTTCTTGGTGGCTATAATTGCAAATTTGGTAATGATAATTTTGATTCAGATGGACTCACACCTTCACACTCCCATGTACTTCTTGCTCAGCCAGTTGTCCATCATGGACACCCTTTTTATTTGTACCACTGTCCCAAAACTCCTGGTTGACATGGTATCTGAAGAAAAGACCATTTCCTTTGTGACCTGTGGCATCCAGATATTCCTCTACTTGACTATGATTGGCTCAGAGTTCTTTATTCTGGGACTCTTGGCCTATGACCGCTATGTGGCTATCTGTAACCCTTTTTGGTACCCAGTCCTGATGAACCACAAAATGTGTTTTTTTCTGGCTGCTGGTGCCTGGTTTGGAGGCTCCCTGGATGGATTTCTGCTCACCCCCATCACCATGAATGTCCCCTACTGTGGCTCCCACAATATCAACCATTTGTTTTCTGTGAAATTCCTGCAGTTCTCAAATTGGCCTGTGCAGACACATCCTTGTATGAAACCCTGATGTATATCTGCTGTGTACTCATGTTGCTCATATCCATCTCTATCATCTCAACCTCCTACTCTCTCATCTTGTTAACTGTCTACCGCATGCACTCTGCTGAAGGTCGGAAAAAGTTCTTTACTACATTTTCCTCTCACTTGACTGTTGTCTGTATTTTTAATGAAGCTGCTTTCTATAACTATGTTCTGCCCCAGTCATTCCACACCCCTGAGAAGGACAAGGTAGTGTCAGCATTCTATACCATCGTCACACCGATGCTGAATCCTCTGATCTACAGTCTCAGAAACAAGGATGTTATGGGAGCATTTAAAAAGATATTCACACAATGCTCATATGCTCAGAAAGCAGCAACAAGTGCTGCTTAGTGGTCTACCATCCAAGTGATGGAGAGGTTTTCCACGGCGAATGTTTTCTCAAAGAACCTCACACAGGTGTCCTGTTTCATTATAGAATAACTGGTCAGCTATTAAGAATACTAATTAATGACAAACAAGAATGTTCATTCTATATAGATTCTTGTTCCAGAGTGTGGGTAGGGGGAAGATATTTCATGAGCTGTGCAGACATTTTTGTTTATCAAAATTTATCCATTAACAAGTAAACTACAGTATTTCATTTGTTCTTGGTTCTTGCTTTTTGATGGTGAGGGGCAGATATTAGAGTTCACAGCAAATCCTTTTACTCTAAAAAAAACCAAAAAAACAAACAAAGAATGCTTCAAAGCTACGAAGTATTTGGTGCCAAAAATCTGTGATCAATTTTGTAGCAATAAGTTATAGCAATACTAGACCACTCGTGACAAGGAGAATAAATCACACAATTTCAATGATGTATTTTATTATTGCAGTTGCACTGAACAGAGTGTAAGCTCTATGAACATTTTTCATCTCCTGTGTTGATTATTGTCACATACTAAGAAACAATAAATAGTGGGTGGATTTAATTAACTTGGCCATGAATGTATGAATGACTGAGGATTGCACATCTATTGAAAAAGAATGGGCTATTTAATATTTAACAAAAGAGAGAACCACAGTGCCAACTTCTTTTTTACTGTAAAAGCAGTGTTGGATGCTGTATGAAGCAATAATCTGACACAGGAAAGAACTTCACATTTTCCAGTTCAGTGTGATCCCACTAAAGCACTTAGAGGAACTATAACTTTTGTTCTGAGTGAAATAAGAAGCCCCTGGAGAGTTTTCAAAAGAGATTTGATATGATGAAATTGAAATTTTTTAAAAGATTGTTAATAAAGTGATTAATATGCCTATAGTGTGGAGAATATAGTACATAGGAAGGATGAACAAGGGAAAACAATTTGGGAGGCACCAAAGATGAAAAATGAAAATGACTTTGAGTAAGTTGAGTAGTAGAGGGAGATTCTTGGTAGTAGAGGATATATCCCTTGGATTGGCTGTATATTTTCAGAGAAGATGGAATGAAGTTTAATCCAGTGAACTGGGTACAAGTGACTAGAAAATAATATAATTCATAATTACTGAGATTTTTAACAATTACTAGAGTGGCAGGTTTGAATGGGAGGAATAAAAAATTCAGATGCTGACAAAATCAATTTGAGATGCCCATTATATGGGCAAGTGATATGTCAATAAGTAAATTGGACTTCTTCAGAATAGAAAGAATCCTTAAAGACAGAATCAGTTAGGATAACTTATGTAAAATAAATAGGTTGAGCCTGAACCTTGAGGCAGATAGGATGAATTGAAAAGCACATGACATACCATGCTGACTCTGATGAGATATGAATAGGTGAAATCTCAAACACAAGTGAAGGACATGTTCAAGTAAGAAGAATATTTTCATATCTGTTGCAGGGGGGAAAACTGGTGTGGGGTGCCAGTGATCGGGGGATATATGGGGAGGGGTGCACATGGGGCATGCATCTTATGGCTAATGAATAAGTTCAAGTAGTCTTGGTGGGTAGAGACCCACACAATAACCATAAAAATATGGAATTTCCACCTTGGGAAGTGCTACTTCATGCTCTAATAGAGTGACAAGAATCCCCCAAGCACATGGGCAGTGCCTAGTGAATTAAGACAGACAATTATGCCAGGCCTTTGATATTGATGGTTATACTTATGAACCTTGTCACTGTGAAAATAAAACTTAGCCTAGCATTATATATTGCCTAAGAGTTACCTCCTGAAAGCCTCCTAGATGCTCAAATGTGGCCTCCCTCTAAGACAAACTCAGCATATAAACTCACTACATTCCCCCAGTACAGGACATGATTTCCAGGGATAAGCCTTCTTGGCACTGATGGATTATTACCAAGCACCAACTAGCGATGAATTTAGGAAAAGACCTTGATCAACAGGCAGAAATATTAAATACAAATGAGATTTTATGGATAAGAGATTTCAAAGTGAGTCAGGAGATTATTCCAGAGGTTACACTTAGGCACATCTCAGCAGGATCTCATTGGCTGCCAAAATAAACAGTGTTTCTAGATCCTGAGGGATCTGGTGATATCTAGACACTATAAGCAGGAAAGACAATCAGGAATTTGGCACCTTGTCAGTAGGTCTTACTTTGGAATATATGCTCCCTAATGTAAGAAAGTTAGATTCATTTATAATTTTCCTACACATGGTTATTCTGCCCCTTTTACTTGAAACTATAGTTCACACTATAATCATTAAATATCTGTCCCAGAGACTTAAATCTTCAGTCTGTTCATATGCCAGGTGAGCCCTGCATTCAGCAATGTTGCAACACCTACTCTCTAGTTCATGGATCTTGCCCAGGAAAACTAAAAAAGGATGATGATAGAAAATGCCCATCTCCAAAAAAGAGAGACTGTCTACAACTGCAAACAAGACAGTTCCGTCCATCTGCCCCATGGCACCTAGGTCCACTCTCAATCAGAAGCAGAGTAGGCATCATCTCCCCAAATCCTCAGGATTGAAGAATGAACAAACATAAGTGGGGAAAGCAATTATGGACTAAAGTAACATTATTATTCTAGCAAA
>JAQZBX010070170.1:0-15456 GCA_029593785.1 Cabassous unicinctus
GGCATAGATGCAAGAATATTACATTATTACTGTTAACCACAGTCCATATGTCACTCCAGTTGTATTTTTCCATGCTTCTCCACATTCCCACCACCTTGTAATAGTGATGTACATCTACTCTAGCTCACAAAGGACACTCTTGCATCTGTACCATCAACCACAATTCTCATCCACCTCTGGGTTTACTGTGCTATTCAGTCCCTAGATTATTCTCTAGCTTTCTGTCAATTGGCATTTACATCCCTAAACTACCATTTTCAGCCACATCCCCATTTATAAACCAGCTGTTACTCACTAAAATGTGTTACCATCAACTCTGTACATTTCTACACTTTTACAGTAAAGCTAATTAAAACTTCTACATACATTAAATATCAGTAGTCCATCTCAGTTCTCCTCTTATCTCCTTTAAGAATCTACCACCTTCCACCAGGTCTTGAAGATATTTTCCTACATTTTCTTCTAGAAGCTTTATGGTTCTTGCATTTATATTTAGGTTTTTGATTCAGGTTGAGTTATTTTTTGTATAAGGTGTGCGATAGGGGTCCTCTTTTCTTCTTTTGCTATGGATATCCAGTTTTCTCAGCACCATTTGTTGAATGGACTGTTCTGCCCAAGCTAGGTGGGTTTAACAGGCTAGTCAAAAATCACTTGACCATAGATTTAAGGGTCTGTTTCTGAATCATCAGTTTGGTTCCATTGGTCTGTGTGTCTGTCTTTATGCCAGTACCATGCTGTGTTTACCACCAAGGCTAGGTAATACGACTTAAAGTCTAGAAATGAGAGTCCTCTAACTTCGCTTTTCCTTTTTAAGATGTTTCTGACTATTCGGGACCATTTATCCTTCCAAATAAATTTGATAATCTTGTTTTCCATTTACTTAAAAAATAGTGGTGGAATATTTATTGGGATTGCATTGAATCTGTATATCAATTTGAGTAGAATTGACATCTTAATGAAATTTAGTCTTCCAATCCATGCATGGAATGTTCTTCCAATTATTTAGGTCTTTTTTTAATTTCTTTTAACAATGAGTTGTAGTTTTCTGAACACAAGTGCTTTACATCGTTGGTTAAGTTTATTCCTGAATATTTGGGTTTTATCTGTCATATTTTATTTTCACCACTCTTTTGACACTTTTAGTTACTTTTATTGATATAATCTTCATTTCTAGACTCTCTTCCAGGCCTCTCTCTCCTGTCTTTTCTTTTTTTTTAAAGATTTATTTATTTATCCCCCCCCCTTGCTTTTTGTGCTCTCTGTGTCCATTTTGCTTTGTGATTTTCTGTGTCTGCTTGTCTCCCTTTGTTGACGCCAGCTCCACTGCGCCGCATGGGCTGTCAGCTCACCGCACTGTGCAGGCCCGGCCTGCCTTCACCAGGAGGCCCTGGGAATTGAACCCGGGGCCTCCATATGGTAAATAGGAGCCCAACCAATTGAGCCACAGCTGATTCCCTCCTTTCTTTTCTTTTCAGGCTGTAGCACACCCTTTAGTATTTCCTGCAAAGCAGGTCTCTTGGTTACAAACTCTCTCAGTTTCTGTTTATCTGTGAATTTTCTAAACTTGCCCTCATTTTTGAAAGACAATCTTGCCAGATATAAGATTCTTGGCTGGAAATTTTTCTCTTGCACTATCTTAAATATATCATACCACTGTTTTCTTGCCTGCATGGTTTCTGGTGAGAAATCAGCACTTAATCTTATTGGGTATCTCTTATATGTTATGCATTGCTTTTCTCTTGCTGCTCTCAGAATTCTCTCTTTGTCTTTGGCATTTGACATTCTGATTAGTACGTGTCTTGGAGTTGGTCTATTCAGATTTTTTTGGATGGGAGTACGTCGTGCTTCTTGGACATGGATATCTATGTCCTTCAGTAGGGTTGGGAAATTTTCCACCATTATTTTTTCAAATATTCCTTCTTCCCTTTTTCCCTTCTTTTCTCCTTCTGGGACACCCATGACACATATGTTTGCATGTCTCTTGCTGTCATGTAGTTCCCTGAGACCTTGTTCAAGTTTTTCCAATATTTTCTTCATCTGTTCTTTTGTATGTTCACTTTCAGAGGCCATTTCTTCAAGCTCACCAATCCTTTCTTCTGCCTCCTCAAATATGCTATTATATGATTCCAGTGTATTTTTAATTTCATTCATTGCACCTTTCATTTCCATAAGAGCTGCTATTTATCTATGTATGCTTTCAAATTCTTCTTTGTGCTCATCCAATATCTTCTTAATATCTTTAATTTCTTTAGACATATCATTGAATTTATTAAGGAGATTTGTTTTAACATCTATGATTAATTGTCTCAACTCCTTTATGTCATGCGGAGGCTTATCTTTTTCCTTTAACTAGGCCATATCTTCCTGTTTCTTGGTGTAGATTGTAATTTTTTGTTGGTGTCTTGGCATCTGGCTTACTAGAGTATTTATTCTGGGTATAGTTTTTCTCTTTAGTTTAGGGCTTCCTGCCCTTTCTCCCTTGCTGGTTGTATAGTAGGAGCCAAGGATGTAGTTGGTGCTATAAGCTGTGGAGGCTCAAGCTGCCCTCATTGCCCCGAGGATCAATGAAGCTTCTCCCAACTTTCTCCTTTGCCAGGGGTAGGGACAGAGCCACAGCTGTGTGGAATAATCCAACTCATGCAGGCCTAGACTGTAGTTGCCCAGAGAGACTGATGTAGCTTCATGCCCCTTTCTCCCCTACCTGGGGTGGGGATGGAGCTGCAGATGTGGGCAGGAATCTATGCAGTGCAGGTCCAAGATGACTGCAGTTGCCCAGGTAGACTTCCAATTATTCAGTCTATGCCAGCCAAATGTACTTGCAGTTACCTGGATAGACTGGCGCAGGGCCTGCCAGCTTCTTCCCTGCTAGAGGTGGGGCTGAAGCCTAGGCTAAGGCTGCTGGCCAATCTGGGTGAAGGAAACCAGTCTCCACCATCCCCTCATGCTGGGGTTGGAGTCAAAAAGGCGGCTACCGGCCTCTTTCTGACTTGGACAGGTTCAAACTTTAGCTGTTCTTAGGGTTATACTTTAGCCAGCCGAATTTACTAACCAGTAGCTGACATCGGTGGCCAACCGTCTCTCCCTCCCCTGTTTTTGGGAAATGGAGCTTCCAATTCCTGCCACAGAATAGCTCCTGGGGTAGCTCGTGCTGCCAAAGTAGGATGATCACCGGCCTCTGCGGCGTGGCCTGTAGTTTCCTAGAGAGGCTGGCTCAGGTCCCCCCAGCTTCCTCCCTGCCCGAGGTGGGCCTGGGGCTTAGGCTAGAGCTGCAATTTTATCTGGATGGAAAGAAGCCGGTCCCTACCAGCACTGTGATTTTCAGTCAGCCCCGCTTCCCCTCATGTCAGGCGCAGAGTTAAGATGGCAGCTACCGGCCACTTTCTGACTTGGACAGGTTAAAACTTTTAGTGTTCTTAGGATTATACATTAGCCTGCCGAATTTATTAATCAGTAGCTGAAGTTGGTGCCCAACCGTCTCTTCCTCCCCCGTTTTTGGGAGGTGAAGCTTCCAATTCCAGCCGTGGCATAGCTCCTGAGGCGGCTTGTGCCTCCAGTGGAGGATGGGCACTGGCCTCCATGGTGTGGAGAGCTCCACTTATGAATCTTCTCTGCAGATGGGCAGTCTCCTCCTTCCATTCTTTTAAGGATGTTGCAGGATGCTCTTCTGGTCTCCTGGAGCCCCCAAACAAGTGCTTTAGATAGCTCTGGGTGATTACTAACTGCCCTGTAGCAGGAGCCGATTCTAGGAGCGCCGTACTCTGCCACCATCTTGCTGATTATCTCCCCAATTTATTTTTGACAAAAATACATAAGCATTTCAGTAGAGGAAAGACAGATTTTTCAACAAATGGTGCTGGAACAGGTAGATATCCAGAGCAAAAAAGAAAAAAAAAAAAGAACCTTAACCTGTCTTTTTTACAAAATTAACTAAAAATGGACCACAGGCTTAAATGTAAAACATAAAACCATAAAACCTTTAGAAAAAAACCCAGAGAAAATCTATGACTAGGCAAAGAGTTCTTAGACTGACACCAAAAGCACATACCATAAAAGAAGATATTGATAGAGTGGACTTCATCAAAATTAAAAACATTTGGTCTCTACAAGATCCTGTTTAGAGGATAAAAAGGCAAGTCAAAAGTGGAGAAAATATTTGCAAATCACGTAGCTAACAAAGGAGTAGTATCCAGAATACATAAAGAACTCTCAAACAATCCAATTAGAAAATGGACAAGACGTGAACAGCTATTTCACCAAAGAAGATATACAGATGGCAGAAAAGCACATGAAAAGATATTTAACATCATTAGTCATCAGGAAATGCAAATTAAAACTACAATGAAGTATCACCACACACATATCAGAATGGCTAAAACAAACAATAATGACAACACCATATGCTGGTGAGGATGTGGAAAAACTGGATCACTCATATATTGCTGGTGGGAATGTAAAAAGGTACAGCCATTCTGGAAAACATTTGGGCAGTTTCTTATGACACTAAACACGCACCATCCATACAACCCAGCAATTGCACTCCAGGGCATTTATCTCAGAGACGTGAAGACTTACTTTCACACAAACATATGTACAAGAATTTCCATAGCAGCTTGGTTGGTAATAGCCACAAAATGGAAACAACCTATATGTCCTTCAACTGGTGAATGGTTAGGCAAACTGTTATACTTCCCTACTTTGGAATACTACCTGGAATAAAAAGGAATGAACTATTGATTCTTGCAAGGATCTGTGTGAATCTCCAGAGAATTATGCACCGTGAAAAAAGCCAATTCCAAAAGGTTACAAACTGTATTTCTCATTTATGTAACATTTTTGAAATGACAAAATTATAGAAATGGGATAACAAATTAGAGCTTGCTAGGGGTTAAAGAGGGGTTGGAGGCAGAGTGAGTAGGGCGTGGCTCCAAGAGGCCACTAGGAAGATCCTGTGATGACGGAAAACCATCTGTATGATGTGGCCTGTGGAAAAATTTGTAAGGGTCCCTGAATGCACAGGATTATTATCATCACATGGAACAACCAACACTGAAGTTTGGCAATGGGGCTATTTAGATTGGGGAGGCCTGTGAGACCAGCCTGTCTGGCACTGAGGAGGGGTTGGCAAGTGTGTGCTGGGGCATTTTGGAGGGTTTTCAGAGCTCTGCTGACGAGTTGGGTCTTGAAGGGGCAGTCAGGAGGAAACCACTGCAGGTTCTTGAGCAGGGGTGAGCCCTGAAGGAAGTGGAGAGGTGGGGAGGTAGAAAAATTGATTAACAGTCTCCTGAGGCTGTTTTAAATGGTAATGATGGACCTTCTCCAAGTCCAAATGCTACCACCCCCAGGAAGCTGTCCTCGAGCCTCTCTGGAGGAACTTGCTTCCTCCTCGGCTCCCACGGTTGCCTGTGGCTGGACTGCATGTCTTTGCAGGCAGCTGTGCCAGCTCAAACCTTCTTGAAAACACCCCCAATTTCCTCCCTGTGGCCCCAGGGTTCTCCCAGCCCACAGTGGTCTTGGGATTCCTTGGGGCTTCTGGGTTGCGTGCCCCCACTTATGGAGCTCTTTTTGCTGATAGCAGTGGTTTTTGACACTGGCTGCTCCTTAGAATTACCTGGCAGTTGGTTTTTAAGAAGCCTCCATGCCCAGGCTGCATCCCAGTCCAACAACATTGGCATCTCTGGGGTGGAACTCAGGCATTGGGATAAAAAAAATAGGGCTCATGCAATTTCAACAGGCAGCCAGTTTTGAGATTCACAGACGACCTCTGACAATTAGCCCTCCTGCTTTGGGATTATCCCTTCCACTGAGCATACCTGGAATGCATGGTGGAGGGGGTGGGGGTGGGGGTGGCAGGACGGAAACAACAGGATTTCAGTTTATATTTATTTTAAATTCCATTCTTTTTAAGGTGCATGTTTTACAATCTTATGGAGTACATACAAAAGGTGCTCAGTGCTTCACACAATCCGCTGAGGTGGGGACTGTTACTGCCCCGTTTTACAAATGAAGGAGCTGAGGCCAGAGGCAGAAAACTGGCCCAAGGTCACCCCACTAGAAAGCAGCTGTGCCAAGACGCAAACCCAGGCTGGCTGCAGCACCAACCCTTTCAACCATAATGCCAGTATGCCTCTCACAGGACACCTGCAGAATTCATAAACTACACAAATAAGACCCACACATCAGTGGCACTGACTCAACATTTTAAAAAATTAATTTTGTATTTTATTTAAAATTTTTATCCCCCTACCCCCCATGACTCCCACCGTCTGTCTTGCTTGTCTTCTTTAGGAGGCACCAGGAACCCATCCCGGGACCTCTCAGATGTGAGGCGAGTGCCCAACTGCTTGAGCCACTTCGGTTCCAGCTGAACATTTTTTTTACTGGTAGGGCTTCACAATCAAATAAGAGCCCACAGGCAGACTCTGCGCTCTGGAGGCACGGTCTGAGTCTCACTCTTCTTTCTGCTCCCCTTCCAGTGGCTAGCAGGCACCTGGGTCCTAATGCATGCTCAATATCCACCCACTTCTGGAAACATTGATCCACTGATCATCATAGCTAGCCGTTTATCAACACTTACCACGTGCCAGACTCTCATACTTACCATTCATAACAATCCACCGAGGTAAATGTTCTGATTATCCCAGTTTGCAGGAGGACACAGGGTCGGCCTGCACGGCTGATGCTTTCGCATGTGTGCCCGGAACAGCTTATGCCTTTCTATAGGTGTTTCCTTTTTTTTACCGGGAGTGCCCTTCCTTTTTTGTCTGACAGGCCCTTCAAAGGCCGCCTCCTCCGGGAAGCCTGTCTTCCCTCGCGGCAGTTAGTCTCCCCTGCGCTGTGGTTCAAGGCCCAGTAACCCCAACTGGACTTGATGCTCCTTGAGGGCGTGAGTCCTACTGGCACCCTCGCAACCGCCTCAGCAAACCTATACTTGATCCCGCCTGGCCCCGCCTGCCTTCCCTCCTTCTCTTCTCCCTCCTTCTTCCTCTCCTCCCTCCTCCCTACTCGTCTCTCTGCATCCTCCTGCCTGCCCTCCCTTCTTGGTCCTCCCTCCCGGCCCTGCGCCGCCGCCTGGGTCCGGCAGCTGCAGTTCCGCGGAGGCCTGCAGGGGGTGCTGCGGCGCCGCCCGCCCGGCCGCGCCCCTCCCGCGCCGCGCTTCCTGCGAGGTCAGGCGGCAGGAGGCCGTCTCCCCGCAGCCGCGAGCGGACGCCGCCGAGGCCCGCGCGCCGCCCCCGCAGGTGGGTGTCCCGGGCTGGGGAGGAGGGGGTCGGGGCGCATCCCTTCCCCACCGCGGGCCTGGACAGGGAGGCTGGGACTCAGTGGCCTGAGCGGCGCCCCCTCCCCGGAGCCCGGCCTTGCTCGGCGCCGGTGCGGACCCTCGGTCCCCTCCTGTCCCAGCAGCAGGGCCGGGGTCCCATCCTTGCCGAGGGGCGAGGCTGCCACTCGGTTGTGCCAGGTGCCCTGATGGGGCGGGCCCCGCCTTTAGCCCACCCAGTGGGGGTGGGATGACAAAGCATAACGAGACTGCGGAAGACCACGACCCCCTTGGCCTTCTCCAGGGGGCAGCACTCTTCAAAAAGCCCCCCTCCCACTCCACCCCCATCCCACGGGCAAGAGGACGAGGGCTCCTAAACCCCTTTGGGATGTGTCACGAGTGCTTTTGAGAATTTCCATGAAAACTGACTCATCTCCTGAGAAAAATGGCCTTTTACAAGAGACTGCGGGAGAGGCATGGGATGACCCCGCACTTCCACCCCCAGCCCATGGGTTCCCTTGGAGTAAGGGCCTCTGCCTTAGGACTGGGAGGCCAGGGGGTCTGCAGAGAGGAGCCCGCCCAGAAGCTACAGCAGTGCCCCCATCCCCTCTTTTGGGAAGGCTGGGCCCTGTCCTCCTGTTAGCAAAGGATGGAGACTTATCACCGGAAAAGTGAGGGGCATGTCCCCTGCATGACAGGTGTGCCCCTCCGAGCGTGTGCTGGTGGTGCGTGGCCATCAGAGTGGCCACGCAGTGCATCTAAAGGAACCCTGAAGTGAGGGGAAGGATGGAGGGACTGGCAGGTGACTGCTAGCGGGTGGGGGTGGGGGGTGATTCTTCTTAGAGTAGTGAAGATGCTCTAATATTGATTACAGTGATGAATGCACATCTCTGGGATTATACCAAAAGCCATTTTTGTACACTTTAGATAGATTGTATGGTTTATGAATACGTTTCAATACGATTGATTTAAGAAAAGTAACTCTGAAGTGGGGGTGTTGGAGGGTGGGCAGGAGAAGGCCTGAGTCCTTGGCATTTGCTCCCTGAGGGAACAGCACACGGTCCCCATTTTTAACGGAAGGCACAATAGAATATGGGCCGAGTGGGGCTGGGATGCGGGTGCCCTGGGCTCCCTGTTTAGTACCCAGGGAAGGCCCTGGAGCCAGAGTGCCTGCCTTTACGTCTCTCTGCTGCCTGTAAATGTGTGCCCTGGGCCAGCTGCTTAAAGCAACCTGTGCCTCCACTCCCCACCCTGCGCTAAGGCTGTGGGCACCCCGACCTCAGAGGAGTGGGCTGCGACTCACAGGAGGTGGGCCTCGGTGGGCTTTCCTGGTTCTCACTGAGGGTGGTGGTCAGTAATAAAACTTCCTACTCCGAGGATCCTTTTAATAGTTGCCCCAACTATTAAAACGTCTGCAAGATTCTTTATCTGCAGACAACTTGTACTTGTTTATTTCTCCCCTTATTAACTGCAGCCACAGTGCCCACGCGGCACGGGTAGCCAGTGTGAGCGCCCTGAATGGGAGTTATTCCCACTGAAAGCAAACATCTCTTTATCTCTCGTCATCGTTTCCACCAGGCTTTTTGAAGTCTGGGAAAATGTTCACGGACCCTCACGACCCTAGTCACAGGTCGCTGCTGAGTTAGGGGTTATGGGGGACATTGGGGCCACTTGGCTTCTGTCAGCGCCTGGTCCGGCTACGCGTTGCAGGTGCAGCCCCACAGGGACCCCCAGCTTCTCGGAGGATGGTGCGGATCTTGGCCAATGGGGAGATTGTGCAGGACGACGACCCCCGCGTGAGGACCACTACAGCGCTGCACCCTAGTATCCCTCGCCAGGTGGGTTCCCGTGCTCCGTGGAAGGGGAGCGGCTGGCCCTGTCCTGTCCTCTGCACCGGTTTCTCTTCAGCTCCCAGAAGTCCATCCTGCTGGTCATTCACCTTCTCTAGCCTGAAGCCCTCTTTGCCAGAGAGTCAGGCTGGGGAGCCCAGAGGCTCGAGGCTTGGGGGAAACCCAGTGGATTTGTTGCTCAGTCCCCTGCCTCCCCAGATCTTCCTCCTCCAGGCAGCCTCCCTGGACTTGAAACCCAAGAGCTCTGTCTCCCTTAACCTGGTTAGCAAACCCCATTGCAGCCAGCATCCCTCTTCTAAGTCTGCTGGATGAGAGAGAAGCTGGAGATGAGCCCACAGCCACAAAATGATTATTTTAAAGGGAGGACTGATGAGTATTAAGAACACCTGCCCAAGGTGCAGTTCAACCTGCCCAGACCCCTTCCTCTCGTCCCTGTCCTGCACATCTCCCAAGGCATGACATGGGAAAGGTGGGCTGGCTTTTCTGTGCTCTGACTCAGTTGTGGGGGTTCCTGTGGGTGGCATTTGGGGACTGCTGAGAAAGGAGGGAGTAGCCCTGGGTGGCTCTAGGGGACTACCAGCCCCTTCCTAGTTTAGCCTCCCCCTCCTGGCGGGGAGGGGCGGGCCTGGCCTAGAGGGCTTCTCTCCTGGCTGGTATCCCAACTTCAGGGAAGCTTTCTCTGGATTCACTTGTCTCTCTCTCTCTCCAACTTCCAGAGCTTTCTCCACAGGGGCCATGGTATCCCCCCAGGGGGTCCTGGTCCCCGCCAGCAGCAGGTGGGGGCCAGGCTGGGTGCTGCTCAGTCCCCTTTCAATGACCTCAACCGGCAGCTGGTGAACATGGGCTTCCCCCAGTGGCATCTGGGCAACCACGCCGTAGAGCCCGTGACCTCCATCCTGCTCCTCTTCCTGCTCATGATGCTCGGCGTGCGTGGACTCCTGCTGGTGGGCCTCGTCTACCTGGTGTCCCACCTGAGTCAGCGGTGACCTCTGGGGGCTCATGGGAGTAAGGTGTTTTGCAGAGGGAGTTGCAGGCACGTGGGCAGGGGATCTGGTGATGCCTGGAAGATGTGGTCAGAGGAGGACCACAGGTGTGTTTCCATGCTGTGTTAAGCACGAGGCAGAGGGACATTCTAGGCCAGTGTTCCCAAAGTATTGGGCGAATACCTGGGGCCCTTGAGATGTTTTAGGAGGTGTAGAGCGTGCAGTAAGTAACATGAAATCAGACTGAGATATACATTCCTTTTCCAATTCTCTTTCAATCCTTTTATGCCAAGAAGAAAGTTTCAGTTTCGTGCCAGAATGTTCTAACGCCTCTGGGACGTGTGCTGAGTTCCCCTTTTACTAGGGAGCAGGCCTTGGGCTTAGGGCAGGTGGGAAAAGTTTCCAGATTTTTATAGCACTGCTTTGCTTTAATTGTATTTTTTATTGGCTATCTTTTATTTATGACAGGTGATACTGGCATGCTATTTACTGTGGTGACATTTTCAATAAATAGATTTAAGTAAAAAAAATGAGTCCATGTAAGGAAATTGGTAATTAATAGTACAGCTGGCATGCAGGTCTAGAAGACATGGTGAAGGTGATCTGGGAGGGGCTGGGCTTGAGGAACAGGGTGGCAGGGGGCACGTGACCTTGGAGGGTGGAGATAGGATCCAGGGGGTGGGGGGGTCCAGGTAGAGCCCCCTCATCTGTGTGTCTGAGGCCTGGCTAATGTCTAGGCTCATTCTGAGATGCTGGACTTGAAAGTCAGTCATCCTGGATGGAGGGTTCCTCTGGCCATAATGGCTGGGAAGGATGTAGGGATGGGATGGCCAGGGTGCAGGTCTGAGGTGTCCCACCCCTCCCCCCCAGGGGCTTTGGCCAAGGCTCCCAGCGTTCCTGAACTTCCTGAGGCTTTCTAACCTCTGGCCACAGCACACTTTCCTTAGAAGGTAGGGGTCTGGGTGACTCAGTCCATGTGGGGTGAGGCCCTACAGAGCAGGGGGTGAGGGTGCCCTGCTTTTCGTGAGAGGGGGCCTTGGGTTGGCTGTCGAGCCCCGGGTCTGCGTGTAGCCCTGCCAGGGTAGCAGGCGCTGGGCAGCTGAGGGCGCACGTGGGTTGAGGGAGCCAGACTAGCGAGAGGCTGGTGAGCTTGAGGACTTTGCCTGCCCTGGGCCCAGGCTTCCCATCCTTTTGCCAGGATCCTTCTGGGTTTGGTTGTTTGGGGGAGGATAGCAGGTTTTGGAGGAGCTGGGCCAGCCAACCACAGTGGGGTGTGGCGGGGGAGAGAGATGGAGATGGATTCTGTCCCCGCTTCCGGGAGCCTGCCGCACTGACTACCTTCCACTCGGTCCCTATGTCCACTGCTGCCCTTGAGGGCTGGGTCCTTCACCACAGACATACCTGGGGGGCTTTGTGGCATTGGAACAGAACTCCTTTCTGTGTCTTTATTTCCTGGCGGCGGTTGGAACATGTGTCCCCTCTATGATGGGCAGGAGAGGGGAGGGGTATTAGGCCCTTTGGAGGGGGGGGCGGTATCACAGAGCGGAAAGGGAGGGTCTGGCTCCCCTCTGAGGCCTGGGCAAGGGATAGCCCAGCCCTGGCTGGTGTCCTTGGCTGCCTCCTGTGACATCTCCTGCACACTTCCCCCAGCCATGAGGGAAGGGGCTCATTCCTGGGTAGGACCCCTCCCTCAAACTCCCTTCTCCCCTCAGCTGTCTTTCTAGGGCTGGGGTATTTATTTCTTTTTCCCCTTTCAAAGTCGAAGAAATAAATGTAAAGTAGACCCCAATATATAAAATACCTTTAGAGGGTGTGGCTATGAGTCCACAAACTCAGGGGTGGAGAACTGTATCTTCTTTAATTTGGGTTCCATTCCCCAAGCCCAAGCCCTTTGAGGAGAATCGAGGGTACAGACCAAATGCTCTGGGGAGGGCAGGGAGAGCAGGGCTTTCTTCTCTGCTCCTGATAGAGGAGGTGGGGTGAGAAGGGGGCCTGTGGGCCTGGAGAGGGGAGGGGCCTGGGCCTCCTGCTGGGCAGACCTGAGGGCAGGAGGAGCCTGGGACAGCAGGGCCCCCGTGCCCAAGCAGCTGGGGACAGGGGCGGCCTCTCCAGAGGCTTGTTTAGACAGCCTAAGGGAAGGGATTGGGGGTTAGAAGTTGTTAAAGAAAGAAGTTCTTGTCCCATTCTGCCCCAGGTCTCATCCTGCCCACTCTTCTTTCCACAGTCCACCTTCTCTGTGCCCCTCGGGCTCTGGACAGAGTTTGGTAACCTCCGCTGGGTGTCACTTCTGGAAGGCTAGGATCTGATGGGGACTGTTCTGGCCAGCAGCCAAAGGGCAGCCTTACCTGCGGGCAGAGGCGACGTAGTGCAGGGAAGGCGCCCCCTGGAGTTGTGCAGCCTGTGTAGATATAAGTGGGTCCTGGGGGCCATGCCTCTGCCTCTCCTTTGAATGCCCGTCAGTGAGGCGCCCACATGTGCTGAGAAAACCGTGGGTGCAGACGTGCTATGAGCTGGCCAAGGCTCCCTGCTCTGGTGGCCAGATGCTCAGACTCTGGTGGGCCTCTGCAGAGGCCTCTGCCTGCTTGGTCTTGTCAGGGGCATCCTGAGTCAGAGGCTTGTTGAGGAGGGTGGGCCATGCCTCCCCAGCCATTCCCCTGCTGCATGACAGGACCCCCCAGCCTGGATTGCCTTGCTGGGTCTAACCCCGCCCGAGAGGGCAGATTCAGCGTCGGGTTCTGGCTATTGCCAGGGTTAATCCTTGAAGTGCTGGGCTTCCGTGTCAGGTTGGATTTGAGGCCTGGCTGCCTCTGGGGAGTGCTGGTGAGACCCCCCCATCCAAGGGCGCCGCCAGCTCAGGTCTCACGGGGGCTCACCACTGCCTCCGCAGGCTGGAAAAGAGGGGGTCCCCTGGGGTACTTTTGACTCGCTGGCCTGGGCAGCCCCTGAGCATGGGTGTGTTCCTGCTCCAATCTCTGGACTTGCTGGCCTCTTGCATGCTTCTTCCTTTTCTCACTAAGCTCCACCTCTCCTCACCCTCCGACTAGCCCATTAGCCCCCCAGAGTAGGCACCAAGCCGGAGATCAGGCCAAACAGCAGCTCCGGCTTGGCCAGTTCCCAAGGAGCCTTCTCATGGCTAACCCCCTCTCTGTGGGAGAGGGACCAAAAGTAGGCTTTTTGGTATAGGCTGGGGCTGGACATGGTGGGTGAGAGACAGACAGAGTGCCATGGAGAGGAGGGGCTCTCCCAGCCGCTGGGGCCTTTCTGGGGTTTGGAATCACTCTACCTTTGAAGGTGAACCCCTAGGGCTTCTCCTCCGCCTCTAGCAGCCCAGGGAGTATCCCTGTCTTGGCCTCTTCCCATTCTGGAAAAACAAGGGGGCCAGGCCAGGTTTCCTTGCTGGTACTTGCCACGATACCTTGCCCACAGTAGGTGCTTACTGGATTTTGCCTGATGTGGCTTGACATCAACAGTAACACCCCCTTCCACTGTTTTTAAATGAAGTACTGGATAAAGAAGGCTGAAGGACCTAGGAAGAGTGACTGAGCTTTGGGCTTTCTTTAGCTCTGAACTGCTCATCGCCATCACCGAAGCCTCTGCAGACGTCAGCCATCTGGTGGGTGGAGCTGAAGGGTTGTTGAACGTTACCCCATGGCGCCATCTGGTGGAATATCTGGGTGGGAACATGAACTGTCCACAAAATCCGTCTCTTCCTTCTGGCCTCTCTGGTCAACTAGCCCAGGATTGGGATAGCCCAGGGCTGAACGGTTTCCTTTCATAAACATGGCATTCGTGACATGGGGTCTGTTGTCTAGTGCTTGTTGTTTTCATAGGTGCCAAGAGCAGTGAGAATCTCCCACTTGCTCACTGTGCACCTTTGGGCAAGTTTTCTGTGCCTCTGTTTCCTCCATCTGTGAAATGGGGATGATGTGCCATGGAGGGTGGCTGTGAGGCCCAAATGAGTAGCTGTACCTGGCTCGTAGCGGCATGCATGCACGGTCGTTTGTGTCAGGTCACTTCCTGCAAGCTTGCTATTGAAAATTGGCTCCCCTAATTCAAGACTATTTAAATTGTAATTTGCTTTTGGGAAAAAAAAGAAAATATTTCCGATATGGCTACTCACCAGCATAATGCAGCTGAGACATTTACCTCTGAAGTTCCACGGCCTAGAGGAGGGGGTTCTTTTGCAGCATAGAGCTCAGCTAATTCTGAAAAGCCACCTTCATCTCACAAGGTGACTAAACTCTAGATGCTGTCAGCCAGGGAAGGGAAAACACCTGAATGTGCCTTGGACAAGATGTTCCTTTCTCTTACAACAGTTGTTCTCAACCCTGGCCACATAGCTGATATCCCCAGGTGGCTTTAAAACGAGCTGCCATCTCTGGGGCCCACGGTCTGTGGGCCACGCTCTCACATGCCACACATTTCCCAGGGCAGGGGTGGGATTTGGTTCTCTCTGTGGTCCCAGCCCCTGATGTTAGTCAAAGCATAGGGACTTCCTATGGGAAGGCAGGAGGCACCTGCACAGCTTGGGGCAGAAGGAAGTTGTGCCCCTACTGCCTTGGCCAGGCTGGGTCCTGGTCGCTTCCAATGGGGTTGAGGAGAAAGTCTCAGCCAGGCACTCAGAGGCTTTACTCTCAAGTTATAAGTTCTGTGCCCCAGGGAGAGAGGGGGGAGAGAGAGGAAAGAAGGAAAGAACAAACCTGGGTCAACAGTGCACCTGTAGCCCCAAGCCAGGGCTCTCTGGGGTCCCAGGGGTCTGTGACATCTGCCTGCACCCCCCATTATCTCTCTGAAGTGAGGCAGTAACCCTCCAGTGGAGACCCGTGAGGGAAACTCCCATATTACCTGGCCCCTTAGCTGCCCCCACTGCAAGAGTTGGGGGTCCCACCTTAGGGCTGTGCTCTTGGTGCTTCCCTCAGCAGCACTTCTCCTCACTCCAGTAGGCAGGAAGGAGGAAGAGGCAAAGGCTGGGCCTCCCTGGTCACCAGCTCTTCCTGCCCTGCAGTGGCATCTCATCTGGAGACTGTGGAGGAACCTCCCGTGTCCCCGGGGCAGTGGGGACCACCACAGCTCTCCCTCTCCCTTAACAGAGTTCCACCACAGGTGGGGCTGTGGTGGGCCTTGGCGGTGAGTGCTGGATGCTTTAGCTTCAGCTTCCCTCTTGGTGTCCCCCCTGGTAAAGGGAAGGGGGTGGGAAACTCCTGTGCCTGCTGAGCGGAGCTGCCCTTGAAACATGCAGGCTGAGAGCCCCCAGCCCGTGGAGCAGCCCTGAGACACTGGGAAAGTTCCAGGCTCTCTCCTCAGACTCAACGGAATGCTCCAGGTAGGAACTAAATTCTGGCTTGAGTTAAGTAACTCAGAGACTGTCCAA
>JAQZBX010070171.1:0-15459 GCA_029593785.1 Cabassous unicinctus
CCTCACTGGCAGGAAGCGGGTGTGGCGCAATGGATAGAGCACCCGTTTACCATATGAGAGGCCCCGGGTTCGCTTCCCAGCGCCTCCTTGTGAGGGCAGGCCTGCTCACGCGGCGCCGTGGGCTGATGCGGCAAGACCTCACAGCAAGGGGGAGATAAGCAGACACAGAGAAGACACGCAGTGAATGGACACAGCAGCACAAGCAGCAAGGGGGGCATAAATAAAATAAATAAATCTTTAAAAAAAAAAAAAGAAAATACATACACTCCTTGACCCAGTAATCTCTGTCTGGGATCTATCCTATTGAAATAAAACCACTAGTTTCAATAAAATTGTTGAAGTAAAAACAGCATAAGACATATATACAAAGATATTATTGTAGCCGTGTTTTAAGTGGCAACACACCCACAAATTGTAAATACTGTACATGCCCATCAATAAGGGAATGGGTTCAAAAATCATGGTACATTCACATTTGGAATACCCATTGAAGGGAAAGAATTTACATTTTACCAGTTGACTTAGATTTTTCCATGAGAAGTTGTTTCTACTGAAGGGTAGAAAAGTAGCCCTTTTTTAAATGACAAAAATATCCACACTGAATATGTGTGCATTTATGTTTGACTACATGTGATTATATGAATATGAAAAAATGTTAACAATTTGGTTGTTAAAATGGTTACTAGGGAGTAGAGCTTATAGGATGACAGGAGGAGGAAGGGGAGGGTGAAGTCAAGGATAAAAGAAAAATAAAATAAGACCCAGGGGATTTTTTGAAAGCTCTATATTAGCCAATAATATCACAGCAGGTAAAAAAAGCAAATGCAGTTTTAGGGGCATAAACAGATTGTACTGTTTCCAAATCAAAGGAGGTAATAATTCCAGTGTACTTGATGCTATTCAGATCAAATTTGGAATATAGTATCAATTTCTGGACATCACACTAAAAACAAAATAAAACAAATGCTCCTCCCCAAAGGAAAGAAAAAATGGCTTTCTTATTATAAGAGGAATGACAAACCGGGATTCCAATTTCTTCTTGCTCACTTACTTAGCTGTATGACCTTGAACAAGTTACTTAATCTTGTATGCATTGGTTTCTTCATCTGTACAATGGGGTTAATTATAGTTCCTAGTCTTCAGGTTATTTTAGGATAAATTAGATATGGGTGCTAGGAGCTGACATCTAGAGGAAGCTCAATTAAAATAATGATTGTTTTCATTGTTATTAAAACATATATTTAGGGAGCCAATGTGGCTCAAGTGGTTGAGCTCCTGCCTCCCACTTGGGAAGTCCCAAGTTCGGTTCCTGGTGCCTCCTGAAAAAACAAAAATGAACAACAAGCAAAACAAATGAAAAAGCCAACTCGGGGAAGCCAATGTGGCTCAGTGGTTGAGCATCGGCCTCCCACATTTGAGGTCCTAGGGTTCAATCCCTGGCCCCTGGTACCTCAAACATAAATAAATAAATAAATAAACAAACAAATAAACAAACATATTTATTGTGAAAATTAGAATTTACATATAAGCAGGAAAATTGAAACATAACCATAACCCCACCTTCCAGAGTTAACTACTAACTTTTTGAGTATTTCTGCATTTACTTAATGTTACCTGTAAAATCATGAGACCTGGTAATAGCTTAGTTGGGACAAATGTGTGAAGAGTTGTTAAGTGAAAGAGGAGTAGACATTCTCTGAGGCTCCAAAGAACAATAGGATGGGCTGCCCAACACCATGGGGAGCTCCTCCTCAAAACAAATAGCTGAGTTTTGACTGGCAAACATTTGTCAGAAAATTCATGGAAGAAATTCTTGCATTAGAAGAAAGGTCAAACTAAATGACCTCTAAAACTCCTCCTAATTTTATAATTTTATGATCAAGAATTACTTGCTGGATGTATACATATTTTAGATTCACAGCTCACATAAGACAACTTGCGTGGTTCTTAGTAAATACTGGGTGGTGAGGGTAGTTCCAAATTTGTCCCCTGAAGGTTTGTAGGAAATGCTGTAGGACACCAGCATCTGTCAGGTAAGGTGCCTCTCCTTCACACAAAACAGAGACGTGCAATTTCACCAATTGATCCCATTCAATATGGAAAAAGCAATCAAATGAAGGGGCAGGCCTAGAGACAGTTTACATCTTAGCCACAGGTACTGAGGCTGATTTTTTATTACTTGAGGTCTCTTCCTGGGAAAAATTCCTGAACTGGCAAAAATTCATAGTAATTACTCAAGGGAAAGGAAAAATAAAAATTAAAAAAAAACCCACAAAAAATACATTAATGTGGTTGGGAATAAAATCTAAGAACATGGTGTCTGTAGGAGAGAGGACTAAAGGTCTATATAAGACCCACCCAAGTGCGTTTGAAGCTTGGCTAATTATCTTATTATTCTTCCTGCTATAGATGTAGCTGTAATTTAGGTAACAGGATGTTTAAAAAGATTAAAGAGAAGCTGTACTAGGGTTCGGAGGTGATAAGAGACCCTAGAATACGTATTTACGGATTTTAGAATATAAGTTCCTGTACATTCTTAGAATAAACCATCTATTTGTTTTCTTTTTTTAAAAGAAACAAGTAAAATTTGTATTTCAATATGGCTACTTCCTGCAAGAGCAGGGAGAGCAAATAAATAATAGAGCTAAGAGAGGTTGGTGGTTCAATCTGTGGCCCATGGCTGGATCTTAATCAGCTTTGAGTTTGGAGTCCCAAATGTTTTATCCCTATATTAGACAAGTATTTGAAATTGATTTGGATTAAACCTATTCATCAGAAAATGAATTATGCTATTGTTCAAGCAGTAGAGTTGTGCAATTTGTGACTACAATGAGAAGATGAAAGTTTAAAAATCAAAACATTTTTGGTAGAGGATTTTCTGGAATGGAAGTTAAGATGAATTGAGTTGACTTTGGGTTAGAAGAGTGTGCTATAAGTATCTCAGACATATGGCATGACTCACTGGTATTCAAGACACATGTTCTTTCTCTGTATGAAAGTGTATATTTATTTACAATTTTTTTCTAACTTTTTTTTTGTTTGTTTGAGAGTAAGTTGTAGATATGATGCCCATTTCCCTTAATACTTTTAGTGTGCATTTCCTAAAAACAAAGACATTCTCTTTCATAACCATAGCACAATTATCAAAATTAAGAACTCAATACTGAGTCAATAATATTATCTAATCTATAGATCTCACTCGAATTTTGCTCAGTTGTCCCGATAATGTCCTTTATGGTAAAAGAAAATTTCCAGATAATGCATTGCATTTGTTGTCAAGTAGCTTTAGTCTCCATTAATCTGGAATAGTTCCTCACATTTTGTCTTTCATGATCTTGACATATTTGAAGAGTTCAGGCCAGTTTCTTTTTTCATTTAAAAAATTTTTATTGAAGTATATCATTCATACAGGAACATACATAAACAATAAATATATAGTAAAAGTTGTGAGCTTACAAAACAAACATGTATAGCATCATACAGGGCTTCCATGTATCTCCCCATCATCAATATCTTGCATTGTTGTGAAACATTTGCTACAAATCATGAAAGAGCATTGTCAAAGTATTGCTACTAACTATAGTCCATATCATATATTTGGTGCATTTTTCCCCCAACAACCCTATTATTTTTTTGTTCATAAACTATACAATTTATCTAAAATGTACAATCAATCACATTTGGTATAATCACAGAGTTGTGCATTCATCACTTCAATCAATTTTAGAGCATTTTCATTGCTCCAGAAAATGCAAAATAAACCACTGCCATACCCATATGTTAGCACTACTAATTACAAATCCTATGATGTGCTTTCACCATTTCTATCCATTTCCAAACATTTACAAACACTTTTTTTTTTTTAACCAATTCTGCACAGATTAACCTCAGCTTTTCATTTTGTAACCACATTCCATTCGCTAGTGACATATTCTAGCTATTAACTCCAAGAATTTGCCCATTACATTTAGTTCATGTTAGCAAAATCATACAATATTTATCTTTTGTGCCTGGCTTGCTTCACTCAACATAATGTCCTCCAGGTTCATCCATGTTGTCATATGCTTCATGACTTCATTTCTTCTTACAGCTGCATAATATTCCATCGTGTGAATACACCACAGTTTGTTTACCCATTCGTGAGCTGATGGACACCTGGGTTGTTTCCATCTTTTGGCAATTGTGAATAATGCTGCTATGACTTCCATGTGCAGATGTCTGTCCATGTACCTGCTCTCAGAAAAACTTGGTATATACCTAGTAGGAGTATTGCTGGGTCACATGACAGATCTATATCCAACTTCCGAAGGAACCGCCAAATGGACTTCCACAGTTGCTGTACCATTCTACATTCCCACCAACAGTGAAGAAGCATTCTTATCTCTACACATCCTCACCAACACTTGCAGTTTTCCGTCTTTTTAATAGTGGTCATTCTAGTAGGCATGAAATGATATTTCATTGTAGTGTTGATTTGCATTTCCCTAATAGCTAGTGATGTTGAACATTTTTTCACGTGTTTTTGCCTTCAGTAGTTTGACTTTAGAAAAACGTCTATTTGGGTCTTCTGCCTATTTTTTAATCAGATCATTTGTCTTGTTGAGTTGTAGGATCTTTTTATATATCATGGATATTAGACCCTTGTCGATGTGTGATTTCCAAATATTTTCTCCCATTGAATAGACTGCCTTTTTATTCTCTTCACAAAGTCCTTTTAAGGTGCAGAAGTGTTTAATTTTGAGGAGGTCCCATTTATCTATTTTTTTCTTTCATTGCTCGTGCCTTGGGTTTAAGGTTTAAAAGTCCCCACCTACTACAAGGTTTGTAGATGTTTCCCTACATTATCTTCTAGGACTTTTATGGCCCTGGCTTTTATATTTAGGTCTTTGATCCATTTTGAGTTGATTCTTATATAGGAAGTGAGATAGGGGTCCTCTTTCATTCTTTTGGTTATGGATATCCAGTTATCCCAGAACCATTTGTTGAAGAGACTGTCCCACAAAAGTGGACTTGGTAGGCTTATCAAAATTTAGTTGACTATGGAGGTAAGGGTCTATTTCTGAACTCTCAATTCAATTTCATTGATCAATGTGTCTGTCCTTATGCTAATACCATTCTGTTTGACCACTGTAGCATTATAATACACTTCCAGGTCAGGAAGCATGAGTCCTCTGACTTTCCTCTTCTTTTTCAGGATGTTTTTGGCTCTTTGGGACTCCTTTCCCTTCCAAACAAATTTGGTAATTGACTTTTCTTTTACTATAGAGTAGGCTGTTAAAATTTGATTGGGATTGCATTGAATCTATAAATCTATTTTGGTATAAGTGACATCTTCACCATGGTTAGTCTTCCAACCCCTGAACACAGAATGTCCTTCCATTTGTTTAGGTGTTCTAAGATTTCTTTTTGCAGTGGTTTTTAGTTTTCTGAATACAGATCCTTCACATTCCTGGTTAACAATTCCTAGATATTTGAATCTTTCTATTGCTATTGTAAATAGGGTTGGTGTTAATTCTTTTTGAAATGTTTTGTGTAATTCACCAGTGAAGCTATCTGGTCCTTGACTTTTCTTTGTTGGAAGATTTTTTGATGACTGATTCATCTCTTTACTTGTGACAGGTTTGTTGAATTCCTGTATTTCTTGTAGAGTTAATGTAGGTTGTTTGTGCATTTCTAGGAATTTGTCCATTTCATCTAGGTTGTTTAATTTGTTGGCATACAGTTTCTCATAATATCCTCTTATGGCCATTTTTATTTCTGTAGGGTCAGTCGTAATGTCCCCCCTTTCATTTCTGATTTTATTTATTTGCATATTCTACATTTTTTTCTTTGTTAGTGTAATTAGTGGTTTGTCAATTTCGTTGAGCTTCTCAGAGAACCCGCTTTTGGTTTTGTTGATTTTCTCTATTGCTTTTTTTTTGTTGTTCTTAATTTCATTTATTTATGCTCTAATCTTTATTATTTCTTTCCTTCTTCTTGTTTCGGGAATGGTTTGCTGTTCTTTTTCTAGTTTCTCCAGGAGTTCATTTAGGTCTTTGATTTTAACTCTTTCTTCTTTTGTAATATAGACATTTAGGGCTATCAGTTTCCCTCTCAGCACTGCCTTTGCTGTATCCCATAAATTTTTATAAGTTGTGTTCTTGCTTTCATTCATCTTGAGATATCTACTAATTTTACTCGCAATTTCTTCTTTGGCCCACTGATTGTTTAGGAGTGTGTTGTTTAGCCTCCATATATTTGTGAATTTTTCTCTTGCCCACCTATTATTGATTTCCAGCTTCATTCCATTATGATCACAGAAGGTGCATTGTATAATTTCAATTGTCTTAAATTTATTGAGAGCTGTTTTATGGTCCAACAAGTGGTCTATCTTGGAGAAAGATCCATGAGCACTTGAGAAGAACGTATAACCTACTGGCTGGGGTGCAGTGTTCTGTATCTGTCTCAGGTCCAGATCATTTATCATATTGTTCAAGTACTCTGTTTCCTTGTTGATCTTCTGTCTAGTTGTTCTATCTATTGATTTGAGTGGCATGTTGAAGTCTCCAACTATTATTGTAGAGACATCAATCTCTCCTTTCAGTTTTGTCGGTTTGCCTCATGTATTTTGGGGCACCCTGGTTAAGCATATAGATATTTATGACTGTTACTCCTTCCTGGTGGATTGTCCCTTTTATTAATATGTAATGGCCTTCTGCATCTCTTATCACTTTTTTGCATTTAATATCTATTTTGTATGACACCAGAATAGCTATCCCTGCTCTCTTTTGGTTACTGTTTGCATGAAATATCCTTTCAATCTTTCACTTTCAATCTATTTGCATCCTTGGATCTAAGGTGACTCCTGCAGACAGCACATGGATGGCTCATGTTTTCTTATCTATTCTGTCAGCCTATGTGTTTTTATTGGGGAGTTTAATCCATTAATCTTCAATGTTATCACTATAAAGGCATTACTTACTTCAACTATTTTATTCTTTGACTTTGATACATCATATCTTATTTTGGTCTGACTTTTAACCCTTTTGTTACCCTTTCTGATACTCTTCACTTCTACACTCCCCTCCAAGCTCCTCTCTCTTCTTTTTTCTTTTTCTGGCTGCATAACTCCCTTTAGTGTTTCTTGCAGAGATGGATTCTTGTTTATGAACTCTCTTAGTTTCTGCTTATAATAGAATATTTTAAATTCACTGTGATATTTGAAGGACAGTTTTGCCAGATGAAAATTCTTGGCTGACAGGTTTTCTCTTTCAGTACCTTAATTAAATCATACCACTACATTCTCGCCTCTACAGTTTCTGAAAAGAAAGCTACATTAAGTGTTACTGGACGTCCCTATATGTGATATTTCACTTCTCCTTTGCTGCCTTCAGAATTTTCTCTTTATCTTTGGCATATGGCATTCTGAATACTATGTGTCTTGGGGTAGGTCTATTTGGATTTATTCCAATTGGAGTACACTGTGTTTCTTGGTCATGTTTATTCATGTCTTGCATGAGAGTTGGGAAATTTTCAGCCATTATTTTCTCAAATACTCTTTCTGCCCCCTTTCCAATGTCTACTCTTTCTGGAACTCTGATAACATGTATGTTGTTGCACTTCATGTTATCATTCAACTCCCTAAGCCCCTGCTCAATTTTTTCCATTTTTTCCTCTCTGTTCTCTCTTTCCAATTTCAGTTATTCTGTCCTCTACATTGCTGATTCTTTCCTCCATGATTTCAAATCTTCTGTTGTATACCTCTATCATATTTTTAATCTTACTTATTGTGTCTTTCATTCCCATAAGCTCTGTGATTTTTCTATTTCAAGTTTTCAAATTTTTCTCTGTGCTTGTCCAGTGTCTTCCTAATGTCTTTTATTTCTTTAGCCATCTTGTCCTTCAACTCTATGATTTGATTTAGGAGATTTGTATGAATATCATTGATTAGTTGTTTGAATTCCTCTGGAGCTTTGTCTTTTGCCTGAGTCATATCTTCCTTTTTCTTAGTATGGCTTGTAATTTTTTGCTGATATTTAGGCATCTGATTATGATGCTGAGTTTACTCTGATGTTCAGTTTCTCTCTCTTGCCTAGGAATTTACTGTTAAGTAGCTGTGTGCTACTACTGTTTTTTGACTCTTGGTTCAACTTGTTCTAGATATTTAGGATTTTCCCTGTTTAACTGTTTGAACCAGGGCAAAGGGCTCAGTAATGGGGTGCAGGGCAGTTTCCAAGGGCTTGGAGAGCGGGGCAGTAAAGGTACCTGATTGTCTTTTTATTTACTTATTATTATTTTTCCCTTTTCATTCACTTTTCTGGTCTGCCAGCAGATGGTGCTCTTTGTCAGACCTCTCAGCTCAGACCCCAGGTGCTAGGGGGGAGTGCATTCAGTGTAACTCTGCAGTGGTGGTGCAGGAGCAATGTCTTCATGGCTGGCCAAGCCTCACAAATTTTCTCAGAAGCTGCTCTCCTTCCTTGACCGGCCCCAGCCTCCCTCCCTCTGCCTCCTCAGCAACCAAGTCCAGGGTAGTAGGCAGGGTATTTGAGAAGGCAAATTATTTTTAGTTCCCTGCTGGCACTGAGGGCAAACACTCACCCCTCCAATGCAGCAGACCAAGTTTGTTGGCCAAAATATGAATTTTCCATAGTCTGTGTCCCTCCCTCTCCCCTTTCTTGGGGAAGAAGATCCCTGCAAACCCCTCTGTCTGTAGCCACCTGCCAAGGATCAGAGGACCCAGTGCTGTTTCCTCCAAAGGTGAAGGGGGGGTGGGCACCAGCAACTTCTGTTGCAGCTTTACTCATGGAATTTTTCCAGCCATCCAAGGTCCTTTCCTTTGCCCGTCTCTCTTCTGGGTGGTGACTAGCCTTCCCCTGGTGTCGTAAGCCCTAGAACTCTTTTCTAGACAGTTTCTTCCTGTCTTCTAGCTATTTTTCTGGGAGAGAAGTAAGCCCTCTGCCTCTTTAATCCTCCATTTTCCCTCTCTATTCCAGACCAGTTGTTTTGTAGGTGATCCTCAATTTGGGTTGTTTAATATTTCTTCATGATTAGACCTGGATTATGTTTTCTTAGCAGGAATATCACAGAAGTGATGTTTTGATCTCAGCATATCATCAGGAGGCAAATGATGTCAATTTGTTCCACTACTATTGAAGTTAACTTTTTTTTTAAATTTACTGACAGGTCCCTGGGATCGAACCCAGGTTCCTCCATATGGGAGACAGACACCCAACCATTTGAGCCACATCCATCCCCTGAAGTTAACTTTGATCACTTGATTAAGGTGGTGTCTGCCTTAAAAAATAGTGTCTTTAAAGCCACTATAGTGTCCACTATAGTGTCTTTATAGTTGGAGTATCTTGTGGGGAGATACTTTGAGACTATATAAATATTCTTCTTCCCATCAAACTTTGCCCACAAGTTTTAGAATTCATTGAAGATTCTTACCTGTGTCAATTATTACTATGGTGACTGCCAAATGGTGAATTTATAATTCCATCTTTCCTTTTACAATTTTTAGTTGATATTCTACTATAAGGAAAAACTTTCTCTTCTCCCAGATTTGTTTGGCTACTTAAATATATCAGTATGGACTCATAGATTACTGCTTTATTTAATGGGTCATAATCTGTTATTGTCATTATTTATTATAATACCTCAAGTTGTCCATGATTTGAATAGTGGGAGCCATTGCAAATTGTGCTTTTGACATACCCCCCTCTCAAATTCTGTGAGCTTCCTAACTTTATGGCAATATAAGAAAACCCAGGCTAACTTGTATTTTCCTGGCAAAAACCCTGGAATCAGTCATTTCTTTAAGAAGCTCTGGTTCCTTTAGTGAAGAATGGTATTTAGAAACCAAGATCTAGGTTCTAGGTGTGCTAATTTGTTCCCGGGTGCCATGGCTTATAGGCTCTCTCAGAGGATAGGATATGTATGATACTCTCTCTCTGTCTCTCTCTCTGTCTCTCTCTGTCTCTCTCTCTTATAAAACCAGGAGCTAATATTGATATTTCCAATTCTAATCCAGCACTGCAGAAATAATTCTAGCCTTCCCCTTTCCATATTTGTAGCTCCCTTTTCTAACAGTGAGATATCAATGGACCCATACTCTTAGCTACTACACTTAACCACCTCTACATACACCTTCTTTCCTGTCTGATTCACTTTGCACAGTCTCCTGTCGCCTTGCAGTCAACCTTTATACACACATTGATGCCAGGGCCAAAAGCACCCAAGGCCATGATGTCTGTGCTACATCACCAATGCTCACTAAGGCGTGGCGCTGCCCTGCTTTCTTCAGGGCCCTGATGTTGGCTGTTTCAGCTTGTTAGGGCTTCAGTTGAAATTCCAACTGGCAAAAGCACCCTTCTCACTAACCTTGCTCCATACAGTGATACAGGCAATGTAGAAGGGCTGTTTTAAGATCTTCTTATCTCACAGAGATGTTATGAAAACTGTTCTTTTAGTTTTTACCTGCCCTTTATTTTAGCTCCCTTTCCCTAGGATTCAGACATAAATCTGGCCTATGCCTAGAATCATTCCTCTCTTCTAACACTGACTCACGGTTGTCTCTTCCCTTAGGCTGAATTCTGTCTTAACCTATCATATACATGAAACTTGGCAGGCAGTTCCTCCAGATATGTCAGGGTCCCAGAGTGTTTCAGCTTGAATTCTCAAAACATCACACTTTTTATTCTCTTAAATTATCTATGTTAATATTTTAATTCAGAAACTCCTTTGGAAACAGAGGACTCTACACCAAAGAAGCATAGAAATAACAACTGTAATCCCATCCCAAGGACCTGATCCAAGGAAAAGAACTCCCTTATGATCCTCCTGGCTGGTGGTGACAGAAGGGGGCCTGGAGAGCTTTCTGTTTGGAGATTGCCCTGAACCGCATTGATCACAATGCCACTATTCTTTGGGATGCCTCTTAAACACCATGAGCCAGATGTGGATTTCAAGTTGTTTTTTTCAATAGTGCTAAGAGATGCCTTCTCTTGTTTCCAACTGCATGCATATGAAGGAGGACTGGCCAGGGGTAAAACAGTAGTCTGTGGTTATGAGACTGAAGGGTACTAACTAACTTTCGCATAGAATAAGCCAGAGATTTAACGACCTTGATGTCGTTAACACCCTTCCATATACTATAGAGCTAACTAGTCACAGACAAGTTACATTTGAACATTTTATTAGTAAATGGATATTTAGTAATATGTAATTACTTTACTTGAGATAAAATCTCCTGATTACATGATAGATCTCAAGATATCAGATCATTCTGAATTAAAGCCAGCATATATTGAATATTCAGCATTACAAACATTAATAACAGGTTCTCTACTGTGGATACTGAAATTCTTTTCTTTACTACAGTGTAAGCTTCATAAGGTCAAGGGGCTTTGTTTTGTTCTTTGCTCTATTCTCAGTATATAGAACATATGCCTGACACATAGTAGATGCTCAACAACTATTTGATAAATAAATTAAAATGTTTTTGTGACATATAGGAAGAAATTAAATCATTAAACCAGATCCTTAAGGAATTGTTGCCTTGCAATCAATATTTAAAACAGTATCAGGGAGTGAGACTGCTTAGGAAGAACTTGGAAATGATTACTACTAAAACGTGGTTCAAAGACTCAAACCACCCCACCTGTCTCCAGTAGTTCAAAAACTGAGGAAAAGCACAAGTCTTGCTGAGAATTTACCTAGACCCTTAAATGTACATTTTAAAGCTCTGTGTGGTTTGGCTGTAGCTAAGGGAGTAGCCTATTTAATGTAACTTGAATACTTAAGGGGCACAATTTAAAAGCTGAAGGGGAAAAAGGAAACAAGTTCACATACTATAGGGAAATTAGGAAAATGTTTATTTCCTTCTTATGGGCTCAGATTCAGGGATCTCAGACTCAAAATGCTTTTAGTGAGCAGGCCAGTACTCTACATGGGTGAAGAAGTTGGATGTAACAAATAGGGAGAGTGGAGACCCCTTCTAAAGATGTTTGAGCACATTAAGAACAGCTACAAGAAAACACCATGCAGATCAAACAAACATGTCTGTGAGCTGAAGTCACTTCATAGGCAGCCAGTTTGAGAGCTCCGGATTTAGATTTTGCATCATTTCTATGAATTGATGTTTGCCCTTGAAAGGCATCTGTGTGTGTGTGCATCTGTGTCAGCGTGTTCAACAGTTATTGGCTGAATAACTTTAAGAATGAAGAGGTATACTTGCCACTCACAGGGGCGAGGAGACCTAACCGGGATGGCACTTGGAGGGCACCTGGACTGTGCTGTGGAGCTGGAGCACCAAAGACCACCATGGCTGGTCTGTGGGAATACGTGAGGTTTTTGTGTTTTATTGTTTGTTTCTTTTTGACTGAATAACTCAGACTCAAAGAATGAACTGCTGGGTGCAAAAGAGACATGATGAGACCAGCTCCATAGGAAATGACTTGAGCTTTCCAAAGGTAGGTGGACAGCCACACAGCAGAGGTTAGGAGACGGCAAGGCTCTCAGACCAGAAAGTAGGATAGAAAGATTATTAATTGGCTACATACAAGGCAACCCCCTGTGAAGGCAGTGATGTCTTAGCTTACCTGGGATGATGGGAAAAGTCATGTAGCAGGACTACGGTTGATACACTAAACCTTCTATGTATGAAAAAAATATATTCTTCCACCCCTGACTTCCTCTGATGGGGGATGGTGAACTTGATTTTACTGGGCTCCCTTGTGGATATTTTTGTGGGTGAAAATTCAGTAGGTTGAAACAAGGTCAACATGAGATTTGAGAGGGGAGTATGGATATCACTCTTGAAGCACCAGGTCTATGTGGCCATGACACCAAGTTCTAATTGATGAAAGTATTGGGACTTCCAAGAAGGCAGTATAAACACATCCCCTACCTATCAAATGCCCTGGAGTTGAGTGATTACAGCAGATTTTGTGTTCAGTTAAAGATATCCCCCACACACACACACACACATTGTGATATCCTTTAGTTACTCCAACCATTTATTAAGTCTAATACACCTTGTGTGCTAGAGTTGTGGAGAGTAAGGGCCTGGAACTGTAAAGAGAAGCGTACCCTGCTACACCCATCACAAGAACAACGTCCAACAAGAGAAGTGTGTCCAGGAATTCAGGGAACTAATCTGCAATGGAGCGGTGACCCATGCTGGAGCTGATGGCTGGTGAAAAACATATGATGCAGTGGGCACCTGGGAAGAACACTGATGTCCAACTACTAGGGGGCAATTCATGAGACAGGAACCAATACTCTCCTTCTTTCCCCACTTATAGTATAGGAATGAGAGGGTCAGGCTAATTTTAGTAGTAATAGTGATAATCCCCTTTCTTTTGGTGTGCAATAACATCATATAGGGGCTGCTGGAGAAGTTTTGGTAATGGATGGTGGTGATGGTAGCACAAAATTGTGAATGTAACTGACACCACTGATGCATACTTGAAAAATTGCTAAAATGGGAACTTTGGGTAATATATATGTTACCAAAATAAAGACTGTTAAAAAATCACATAGGGCATATGACTTGTTATTATGTTAGTAAGATGGCATAAGGGGGTGGACAATGACTATTTGTTCTTCAACAGCCTTCCCTCGGCCTAAAACAGTTTTGCACATCATTATTGTTATTAAAAGCTTATGAGGCTATAGCTAAAAATAATATTTTCCAAACTGAAAAATTTCTGAACTCCATGATCTGAGGAGTAAAGCACTTGTGAGATAAAATATGTGAAATCGGAACCTTTACAGTTAATTTGGAACATACAGTTGGAACAACCAGAATGCATAAGCAAACTCATAGGCATCTAATTACCTTATACTGTTGAAATAGAAACTAATTTTGGCTTCCCCTAACTAAGAGGCTCATTAATGAAGAATTAAGTTCATTTTTATGCCTCTTAGAGTAAAAGTTCAGGGGATGAGTCAGAGTGGCTATCTTTTTGTTTTCAGTTCTTGGTTGGTTGGGTTTTTTTTTGTTTTTTTTTTTTGAGGTACCGGGGCCAGGGATTGAACCCAGGACCTCGCATGTGGGAAGCCAGCACTCAACCACCGAGCCACATTGGCTCCCCCAGGCCATTCTGCCTGTCTGCTTCTTGTCTGTCTCTCTGTTTTTTTAGGAGGTATCAGGAACCAAATCCAGGACCTTCCCATGTGGGAAGCAGGCATTCAACCGCTTGAGCCACTTCTGCTCCCCCTGGGTAGTTTTTATAGTAATCAATAGTACGATGGTGTGATAGTTAGGCTCATGTGTCAACTTGGCCTGGTAATGATGCCCAGTTGTCCGGTCAAGCAAGTACTGGGCTAACTGTAATACAAGGGCATTTCATAATGGCACTAATCATCAGTGAATTGATTGCATTGATGGCTGGTTATATCTACAATCAACTAAGGAGATTGCCATCAGCAATGAGTGACAGCTCATCCAATCAGTTGAAGGCCTTAAAAGGTGAAGTGATTTCAGCATTCGGAGAGAGAATTCCCATCTCTACCTCAGACAGCCAGTTTCTCCTGGGAACTCATTCAAGGACTTTCATCAGAGCCCCTGGTTTGTAGCCTGCCCTGCGAATTTGGACTTGTGTATCCCCACAGTCGTGTGAGAGAATTTTATAAAATCTCATACTATTTACAGATATCTTCTATCGGTTCTGTTTCCCTAGAGAACCCTGAATAATACAGATGGGTACAGAGCCACTGGAGTGGGAAAAGTTCTTGCCATTTTTTCCTTTTGCTTTTTAATCATTAAAGATGATTCAGGAGGTTATTTGCCAAGTGAAGAGCAACCCTTTTGAAATTTGTTCCCAACTTTTCTGAGACCTAGATAAACACACATTGAACATATCTTCTAATTGACTTTCCTACTATCAAAGATCAACTTGCCAAATATTCTGAGCAGTAAGCCAAGTTGCATCCGTGTTCCCTCATCTGAAGGAGGTTAGCAAAAGTGAAGACCTTCTGCTTTAAGAGTGGAGCCCACATGCCACTCTTGAATATTTCTATTGTTTAGCCTCGTGAACTTTTACCCACAAAAGACTTTCTTTTGAACAGTCTGATCAAAAACAAGGTCTTAAGTTTTTATTTTTTTTTTAGATTGTTTACTTACCTTTAGACAGGAGGCCAACTCACAGTGGTCAGATTCAATAAAGGTTAACTTTGGACTGAAGAGATTTTTAGAAAAACACAACTTTCAAGTAGACATGTGAGTGGAGCATGTATGCTTGGCTTTATCTGCTCTTCAGAAGTATTTCCTCTTTCCAAGGGAACATCTCGGGACAATACTGTGGGATTAGAGCAACTTTAAGAGGAAATCTTTGGCCAGTGCTGGCGTGAGGAATGCAGTTGATGGGGTGGTGACCGACAGATCTGGGCTGGCATGGTCAGGTGTGCAGGTGGGAGGAGGAGGACAGGTAGGAGTCAGTGCAGCGTCTTAAATGTGCCGCCATGTCCCTTATTCAC
>JAQZBX010070172.1:0-15464 GCA_029593785.1 Cabassous unicinctus
AAGGAAGCCTACATGGAACTATCCTAAGTGGCAATTTTCCCTGCTATATTTTCCTGCATTACATTTGAAAGACAGAACCAGCCAGGCACAGAGGGAGAGAAGGCCAATAATCAGGGTTATATTCAGGCACTTGGGGATGTTCACCTTACGACTGTACTAGACTTGAGGCCCACGAAGGCTTTACTCAACCCTTGGCAACAGCCTGGAAACCTGGAAAAGAAATGAAGGTGGTCACCTCCGTTGAGTGCAGCTGAGAGGTCAAATACAATATGACAGAGCTGGGATGACTGCATTTAGCAAGGGGGAGACCACTCATGACCTGGACAAGAGCAGTTTCAGAGAGGTGTTGGGGGCCAGAAACCCAATTGAAGTGGACTGAGGAGAAAATGTGAGGTGAAAAAGTAGAGAAGGACCAGAGGTAACTACTTCAAAAAGTTCTAGTGTAAACTGCTGTATTAGTCAGGGTTCTCTACAGAAACAGAATCAGCAGGAGATATCTATAAATAGTATGAGATTTTGTAAAATTCTCTCATATGACTGTGGGCATGCACAAGTCCAGATTCTGTAGGCAGGCTGCAAACCATGGGCACCAATGAAGGTCCAGTGAAGGTGCTTGATGAGTTTCCGGAAGATGTTGACTGTCTAAAGATGAGGTGGAAATTCTCTGAATGTTGAAATCACTTCCCCTTTTGAGGCTTTCAACTGATTGGATAAAATGTCACTCATTGCTGACAGCAAACTCCCTGGTTGATCATAGATGTAATCAGCCATCTATGCAGTAAACTCATTGATGACTAAAATCCATAAATGTCCTTGTATTAAAATTAGCCCAGTGCTTGCTTCACCAAACAACTGGGCACATACCTGGCTGAGTTGACACATTAGCCTAACCATCACAACTGGGAAGTTATTTCTTAATAGGTACAGAGTTTCTGTTTTGGGTGATGGAAAAGTTTTGATGATGGATGGTGCTGATGATAGTACAACATTATAAAAGAAATTAATGCCCCTGAACTGTACACTTAAAAAAATGAATGAATGACAAATTTCAAGGTATGTGTATATATGTTATATATGTATATATAATATATGTACACAATAATATGTATAAATGTTACCATAATAAAAAGAAGAAAGTTGCACTGTGAAGAGGAGTAAAAACAGAGGCAGAAGCTAGAGATATATATATAGTAAAGGAAAAGCTTTCTTTTTTTTTGTTTAATGATGATATATATTGAAGCATAGTTTTATGCTGATGGGAATGATGCAGTAGAGGGGAGATTTTGATGATTCATAAATGAGGATTTGATAAACACAACTGAAGTTCTTGAAGCTCAAAAAACACAGTTTTTGGGAGAGTTGACTTTTGATAGGCAAAGGGGCAAAGGGGCAGTGTTTCCAAAGTAAGGGCAGGAAGACAGAGTCTGGGTACAGATGCAAGATGGCTGTTCAGGCAGTGGAAAGAGGGGAGTGTTCCTGAGTGACTGCTTCCCTTTTCTCAAGGAAGTCTAAGGCAAGGTCTTCAACTAGGGGGGAACACTGGGGGAGGAGAATGAAGGAAGTTTGAAGAGACAGACATGAATCACAGTTAAAAGACCCTAACTTGGACAGGTTTATGAGTGCCAGGCAGGGCTGAGAGCCCATGTGAGGTCTGTGTCCTGGAACCACAATCAAAAGGACACCTGAGGAATGGATGTGGCTCAGGTGGTTCAGTGCTTGCTTCATGCATACGTTGTCCTGGATTCAATCCCTGATTCCTCTTAAAAATCTTACAAACAAAAAAGCCAACTCTCACTTGGGAGTGGATGTTGCTTGTTCATTGAAATCCTACTTCCCATATGTGAAATTCTAGGTTTGATCACCGGTATCTCCTAAAAAATATAAAGGACATTCAACTTAAAATAATTCCAACATAATTTCACAAAGTGAAAAGACACTAAATGCTACAAATTGGGACTCTCTGTTAGATCCTCTTTCAGTGAGGCTCCCAGGCAGATCAAAGTTCTGAAAATGTTAGATTGCCAGCTCAGCAGGGGTCTGAAGTGAGACTTCAGCATGCCAGACTGACTTTGGTTTGCATTTAAATAGCCTGGGGGTGGGGCACTCAGCAAGAACAGCAGGGGGAGGGGGAAGTACTGACTTTTACATTGTCCAGGAGAGGGCCTTCAAGGGTGAGGCATATGTGTTGAAATGCACAATAGGATGTTTGACAATCTTGTAATAGCATTTGAGGTAAAAGCATACCCTGTTTTTTCAGGGGCAGAGGGTAAGGGTTTTGGCCATTTGTCATTGGGACAGGGAAGACTTGCTGGAGCCAGTTAGGGATTCTGGGTGAGTCATTTTGATAGATGGACTAACAGTTAGCCAATTGTCATTGTTGCAAGGGAGACTGGCTGGAGCCAGCCTGGGGTCATGGGCAGATCATTTTGCTAAATGGGGCTAACACTTCCTAGTACCTGAGATGGAGCTGATTTAGATAAACACATATATTGAGCTGAATGAGCCAAAGGCCTCCAAGACAATAAATATTGACTAATCTTTCAGAGGATTCCAGGTGAATCACTTTTCCCCAAAATATTAACACTGGGGAAGTAGGAAAAGGATGAAAATATCCATTAAACAGACAACACTAAAACCAAAAAGCACAAGGTCTTATGAGCAATGAAACAAATAAAGGGACATCAAGATCAAGGGAGAGAACTCACAGAGCAAAGAAATGATAAGAGATGCTCAGGAAATCTCTAGACAAGTTCCTCCTTTCTTAAGTCTCAGGTGGAGAAAATGGAGGTGAAAGCGTTTCAATTTGTGACAGCCTATCCAATTCTCCAGCCTTACCAGAAAACACTTATAGAAGTAACTTTTGTAATGGAAAAGTCAAAAGAGGTTAAAATTACAAAACCAATACTCAGTGAGCTCTTGAGTATGCCACCATTTCTAAGAAGCCATCTAGAAAAAAATAAAATTTAAATTAATTTTTGATTGTTGTATCTTGTTTTTAGACCAGAATGATTTTGTAGCTGTAAGTGCAGTAAAATCTCTATACCTCCTAATTTTGTCTTTGAGTAGATCTATCTGTCAACAATAACCACAAAAAAGGATAAATAAAACACAGCACATATCCCCAAATATTCCAGCCAACTGCCTAACAAACTATACCAAAATTTAGTGACTTAAATCCCCCACCATTTTTCGATATCTTTGGGTCAGACATTCTGGCAGACCTCAACTGGGCATTGCTTCTGGTCCAGATGGTGATATTCAGTAGACAGCTTCCTTCACATGTCTTGGCAGGGATGGCTAGAAAACTGGGCCTCGCTGGGCCCTCCCTCTCCTCTCCATGTTGTTTCATTGCTTAATGGTCTGTCTGGCAGGGTAGTGGGACTGATGTCACTCAGGGTACAAAAGTGAGTGTTCAAAGAGGACTGTCAGAAGCTGCCAGTTTTCTTATGACCTCACCTCAGAAGTTGCAGAGCATCACTTCTCCCTGTATCCCATTGGTCAGACAAGTCCCCAAGACCAGCCCAAATTCCAAGCATGAGGAACTAGACACTACCCTGCAATGGAAAGAGCAAAAAATTTGCAGCATTTTTATCCACTATTCCAAGACTCTGAAAAGATTTTATTGCTTGCTTCTATCCTTCATTACACCTTTTGTTGTTCTTTCTCTTATGTTAACACTGCTCATAAAAACTAAATAAGAAATATTTTATCAGAACTAAGACACCTGAAATTTCACCACTCATCAACTGATTTTGACAAAAGAGGCCTGGCTCCTCTCTAGGAGTAGATATAAAAAGAGGATGTAAAAGCCCATTACAGTTGTTATACAGACAATGCTCTGTCTTGTACTCTCACCAGTTCACTTAAAATTCAGTGGGATCCAGGCTTCTAAGCTACAGCCCTTCTGCATCTCAAGTGGCTTACAGTCTATTGGGGGAGAGAACAATAGAAGCAACAAAACTTCAGGTATGTAATTATGTAGTACAAAAGGTTATTTTGAGAAGACGGACTAAAGAGGAGGGCAGCAATTCATAGAGATCATGAAACCTGAACTGGTATCTTGTTAGTTTCTTAAATAGGAAGAGCACATAGGAGGAAGGCATGGCTCTTATTCAACACTGATGCCTACCACACATCAGTCACCACTAGTCCAGAAATGAGGCACAGCCTCAACCCTTGAGGAACCTCCCTGGGCAAGACAGATGAGTAAGAAATGTGTTGAGCACGAACAAGACAACTGAGGTAAGAACCAAGTGCCATTCAAACAACATCAAGTTCTGGAAGAAAAGAAAGACTTGGGGAATGTGACATATGTTTTATTTGTAAAAGATAATATTTATTCATTGTTTTTTTTAATGCAGAAGATTAAAGAAGAAATGAAAATAGCCCATAATCTCCCTCATTAGATTACCTCTGTTGATAATTTAAAAAATAATAATAATAATTAAAGTAATGGCTTTTCACCTTAGTTAATGAAAGGTAACCACTTCTAAGTTTCTTAGATGGGGAATTTTGAATGAGTAGAAAGTAGACAATTGAAAGGGAAAAAAGCAACTCTAGACATGAAAAATTATTGAAAAATTATGGTATTAAGAAATATCATATACTGTGTGATTCCATTTATGTAAAATGCCCAGAAGAATCAAATGTATAAGGACAAGAATAGGCAAATTTATAGAGTCAGAAGACATGTTAGTGTTTGGTTAGGGCTGCAGGGTGGGAAGGGTAGGTGAGGAAGGAGTGACTGCTAATTAGTACAGGGTTATTTTTAGGAGTGACAAAAATATTCTAAAATTAGATTGGGATGATGGTTGCAGAGCCCTGTGACATTAGGTGACACAATGAGATAAAATATTTAGAAATCACTTGTTCATTAAGGATTTAATACTCATGATATATAAATACTTACTAAAACTCAAAAATAAAAAGACAAGCTACCCAATTAAAAAATGGGCAAATGACTTGAAAAGACAATTGTCCAGAAAAGAAATGCAAATACTGAAAAAATAAAACATGAAAAAGTGTTCAACATCACTAGATATTAGGGTAATGCAAATCAAAACTTTAATGAGATACCATTTCTCACTTATTAGAATGGCCACAATTAAAAAGTCAGAAAACTACAAGTAGTTGGATAGGATATGGAGAAATAGGAATGCTTATTAAATGTTGTTTGGAATTCAAATGATACAGCCACATGGAGGACCTTAAGTAGTTACCAATGACATTGAATATAGATTTGCCATGTGACCAGGCAATACCATTACTAAGTATATACCCAGAGGAACTAAGCAGTGACATGAACAAACATCGGCACACCGATGTTCATAGTGGTGTTATTAACAATTGCCAAAAGATAGAAACAACCCAGGTGTCCATCCACTGTTGAATGGATTAACAAATTCTGGTGTATACACATGATGGGTATTATGCAGTGGTAAGAAGAAATGAAGTTGTGAACCATATGACAACATGGATGAACCTGGAGGACATTATGTTGAGTGAAGCAAGCCAAACACAAAAAGACAAATACTGTATGATTGTACTGTTATGAAGTAAATACATTGTGTAAAATCGTGGTGTTAATAATTCGAGCATAGGTCACCAGAAAATAGAATGGGAGTAAAGAATAGAAAGCTGAAGTGTCATCTGTGCAGAATTGGTAAAAAAGTTGTTTATAAATCTTTGGAAATGAGTAGAAATGGTGAAGCACATCACAATGTTTGTAACTTGCAGAGTTACCATATGGGTATGAAAATGGTTTAAAGGGCTTTCCTTTTCAACCATAAGGTTATGTTTATTACAAGAAGGAAATCTAAAAAATGTAACATGGGATTTTATAACATAGTGAAACTTCAGGTGAAATATGAATATGGGTGATATTACATATATAAGACTGTTTTTATAAAATATAACTACAATTAAACTAGAGAGATGGAAACAGAATAGCAGCTGTGTATGGCAAGGTAAGCACAGAGTTGAGAGGTGATGACTTTTGTGTGTGCATTTGTTTTTTGTTTATTATTGTTATTGTTGGAATAATGAAAATGCTCTAAAGTGATTGAAGTGATAAATGCATAATTATGCACTTCTACCATATCCAATTGATTGTATACTTAGAATGGATCTATGATTTATTAGTATGTATCGAAAAAATTGATTTGTTAAAAAAAAGAATAAAAAACACTTGAAAATAGATGTGAGGGTCTGTTTTTGAATCATCAATTCCTTTCCATTGGTTTATATGTCTATCTTTATGCCAGTACCATGCTGTTTTTAACACTGTAGCCAGGTAATATGATTTAAATTCCAGAAGTGAGAGTCTATGCAACTTCATTCTGCCATTTTAAGATGTTTCTGACTATTTTGTTGGACCCCTTATGCTTCCAAAAAAATGTCATAATTGTGTTTTCCACTTCTTTAATAAAGCTGTTGGGATTTTTATTGGGATTTCATTGAATCTGTATATCCATTTGAGTAGAATTGACATCTTAACAAGATTTATTATACCAATCCATGAGCACAGAATGTTCTTCCATTTATTAGGTCTTTTAAAATTTCTTTTAGTAATGAATTGTAGTTTTCTGAGTACAAGTGCTTTATTTCCTTGGTTAAATTTGTTCTTATTTTATTCATTTATTTATTTTGTAAAAGGAAATTTTTTTTTCTGTGAATTCTTCCTCTGATTGCTCCTTACTATTGTATAGAAATTCTACCAAATTTTGCATATCAATCTTGTATCCAGCCACTCGGCTGAACTTGTTTATTAGCTCTTGTAGCTTTGCTGTAGATTTTTGGGACTTTCAAGATATAGGAAAGAGCATATCATTTGTGAATAGCAAAAGTTTTACTTCTTCCTTTGCAATTTGGACAACTTTTTGTCTTTTTCTTGCCTGATTATTCTAGCATTATATTGAACAACAGTGGTGACAGTGGGCATCCTTGTCTTGTTCCCTATCTCCAGGGGAAAACTTTCAGTCTTTCACCACTGAGTACAACGTTAGCTGTGGGTTTTTCATCTATGCCTTTTGTCGTGTTGATAAAGATTCCTACAATTCTTAACTTTTGGGATATTTTTTATCAAGAAAGGATGCTGAATTTTGTCAAATATCTTTTCTGCATAAATCAAGATGTTCATGTGAGTTTTCTTCTTTGACATTTAATGTGGTGTGGTATGCTGATAGATTTTCTTGTGTTGAACCATGCTTACATGCATGAGATAAAACCCACTTGCTCATGATGAATAATTATTTTAATAGCTGTTGGATTCAATTAGTGAGTATTGAATTGAGGATTTTTCCATCTGTATTCATTAGGGAAATGGGTCTGTAATTTTCTTTTTTCATAATATCTTTATCTGGCTTTTGTAGAGAGCTATGGGCTTCATGAATGAGTAATGAGTTTGGGAGCATTCCTTCCTGTTGAGTTTTTTTGGAAGATTTTTATTAGATCTTCTTTGGATGCTAGATAGAATGCACCTGTGAAGCCATCTGGTCCTGGATTTTCATTTTGGGGAGTTTTTTGATGACTGTTTCAATCTCTTTAATAGTGATTTAATTTAATTGTAATTTGTTGAGATCTTCTATTTCTTCTAGGGTTATTGTAAGTTGTTTTTATTTTCCTAGCAATTTTTACATTTTACCTACATTGTCTACTTTGTTGACATACAGTTATTCATAGCATACTCTTATGATCACTTTTATTTCTGTGGGGTCAGTAGTAATGTCCACATTTTCATTTTTCATTTCATTTATTTGCATCTTCTCTTCTTTTCTTTGTCAGTCTAGCTAAGGTTTTGTCAATTTTGTTAATTGTCTCAAAGAACTAACTTTCGTTTTTGTTAATTATCTATTTGTTTATTCTCAATTTCATTTATTTCTGTTCTGATTTTTATTACTTCATTCCATCTGCTTGCTTTGGGAATAGTTTTATGTTCTTTTGTAGTTCCTGCAGCTGTGTTTTTAGGCCATTGATTTGAACACTTTCTTCTTTTTTAATGTAAACATTTTGAGGGCTATAAATACCCTTCTCATCACTGCCTTCACTACATCTCTAGGTTCTGATATTTTGTATTCTCATTTTCATTCATCTTGAGATATTTATTGATTTCTTTCACAATTTCTTCTTTGACCCACTGATTAAGAGTATGTTTTTTAATCTCCATATATTTGTGAAATTTCCCTTATCTGCCTGTTTTTGATTTCCAGCTTTATTCCATTATTATCAGAAAAGGTGCTTTGTATAATTTCAATCTTTTTAAATTTATTGAGATCTGCCTTGTGACCCAACATATGGTATATCCCGGAGGAATATCTATGAGCACTTGAGAAGAATGCATATCCTGATGTTTCAGGGTACAATGTTCTATATATATCTATTATGATTAGTTCATTTACCTTGTTTTTCAAGTTTTTATTGCTCCTGTCCCCAAATGTTCTATCCAATGATGATAGTGATTGTATTGAAGTCTCCAACTACTGTTGTATAGGCCTTAATTTCTCCCTTCAGTTTTGTCTGTGTTTGCCTCATGTAATTAGAGGCATCCTGTATAGGTGCGTATACATTTATGATTGTTATTCTTTCCTGGTGAATTGCCCCTTTTATTAGTATATAATGTTCTTCCTTGTCTCTAATAACAGCTTTGCTTTTAAAGTCTATTTCTTCTGATATAAGTATAACTACTCCAGCTTTTTTTTTTTCTGCATTCATGGAAAATCTTTTACCAGCCTCTCATTTTCAATCTATTTTTATCCTTGGATCTAAGATGAATGTGTTGTAGGCAGCATATAGATGGCTCATATTTTCTTATCCATTCTGTCATTTTTTGTCATTTGTTTGGGGGGGTTATGTCAGCCCATTAACATTCAATTTTATTGCTCTGAAGGCAGTTCTTTATTCATCCATTTTGATCTTTGGGTTTTATCTGTCATATCTTATTTTCACCACTCTTTTTTGTGCTTTTAGTTACTTTTACTGATACAATCTTCATTTTTAGACTTTTTTCCAAGCTTCTCTCTCCTGTCTTTTCTTTTCAGGCTGCATCAGTCCCTTTAATATTGCCTGCAAAGCTGGTCTGTTGGTTACAAACTCTCAATTTCTGTTTATCTGTGAATTTTGAGTAATTGTTTTTGTAATATAAACCCTGTTGAATGAACTCTCACATATGTTGTTAATACATGACTATCAGAAAGGGTGTTTTCTCAATACTTTCTTTACTGTGAATGAATCATTGCATATAAATTGAAGAAATGCATTGTATCTCCCCATTCAAAATATATATTGAAATGAATTAAAATAAATTTGAAAAAGCCCTTTCAAAATAAATATGTGTTTGTGTGTGTGTATATGTGTGTGCATGTGTATGTGATTTTGAGCCTTCTCCAAGAGGGTTGTAAACGCTTTGAGAAGAGCATTTGCTTATTCATATTAGTGTTCTTCCCTTCCTTTAGGAAATATATCACATACAAAATGTTCAAGTTAATATTGATCACATTTCAGTATGTATATGGCTGTCCTTATAGATGCATAAATTTAGACAGACATGCTGTTTTAGTTTCCCACGCTACTCAATAAGTACCATGAAATGGGTCCAGTGAAACAATGGGAATTTATTTGCTTACAACTTGAGGCTGGAGAAAATGTCCAAATCAAAGTATCATCAAAGTGGCATTTTCTTCCCAAAGACTGGTTTTCTGGGACTGGCTGCTGACAATCTTTATCCTTAGATTGTCACATGGAAAGGCACATGGAACCTCTCCTAGCCTCTCTGTTCTCTTCTGGCTTCCATTGAATATCAGTTTCTTCCTTCCATGGCTTTTTTTCTCTGTGTCTGAATTTCAAACTACTTATAAATGACTCCAGTCATTGGATTAATACTCATTTTGATTGAGATGGGCTACACCTTATCTGGAGAAATCTCATCAAAATGTTCTACTTATCATGGGTTCATACCCATAGGAATGGATTAGATTTAAGAACATGATTTTCTGGGGTTCATATGGCTTCAAACAACCCCACCACCTAAAACTATCATCATGAGTTAGAGTGGTCATTTTGGTTACAATTAAGGAAAATATATTATTATCATTTTACTATAAACTATTATTTAGTTTATATAAGTTTTTTGCTTCAAATTACAGTATATGATTAAAATTGCTTGTCCTGAAGATATTCCATCACCAAAATTGGACTTATTAAACTCTTTATATGTATTTATTTCTTTTTAAATCAGAATTTTTCATTCATTCATTCTAAATATATTGCTCAATTTTTAATACTGTATGAAGCATCATAGCTTTCACACTTTATTTATCTTTATCCTGTTTTAATTAGTCTGTGTTATTTTTTGCAATTGCAATGAATATGTATTCTCATGTGGAAAAATTCAAGTAATTTGCACAGTTTTTCATTTACTATTAAAAAAGTATTATCTAATTTTTCTTTTTAAGTTATTATGTTCCTTTTCTTTTGTCTATAGGAGCAAAAACATTCCACACTCTGCTTGCCCTTCATAAGAATGAGCAATGTATTTTATTTGTACAAAATGATGCTTAAATGTCTGTATCAGTTTTTCTCATCATGCCTTCCTTTAGTGACTGGCATACCTACCATCTGTTTTCTAGCCCCTTTCCTGCATCTTCTGTGTATACCTCCATAACTAGACTTTCTAGAATGAATATCACATTTCTTTGTCTCTTCTTCAATCTCTCTTTCTGCCTCATTCTCCAATTTTGCTTTCATTATTTCTTTCATATCATATGATTAACTCCTAGTTTTTTAAATTTTCAAGGTATATTTTCCTTTGGAATATGCTGGTAAAAAAATACTCATTTTAAAACTTATTTGATATATCAGGCTTCCAAGGAATGATGGTTATTTTTCTCAGTCTAAGTCTTGGAAACTTTGGCAATATTTCTGTTAACCATACATATTCTTTGAGTTTATTATTTATTTAGCTACCTTTAATATACCTTGATGTCAACACAAATAAAACAACACGATTATTTTCTTTAACTAATTCTAACTAATGAAGTATTTCAGTATTCCAAATTATTCAATGAAAATTAAATTAATGGAATGAGAGTGATACTTTCATAGCAGGTAAACTCAAAGTCACTCGTTAATATACAAAGATTAAAAGTTCATTCAAAAATGAAGTCAAGAATTTAGTGGATTGGATAACATAATTGGATAACATAATTTAGAATAAGTTAAGACATTTATAGGACAGTTGCCTTTGAAAATATTGTAGACAGTGGGAGGGCAATAAGCAACTGTCAATAAAATAAAGACAACATAAAAATCTCACTACCTTCCTTACAATGTGGGACACAATTCCCAAGAATGAGACTTCTTAGTACCAAGGAATTATTAACATGTGCTAATCAGCAATGTGTTTCAGAAAGAACTTGACCAAAAGGGGGAAATACTAAATAAAATAGAGTTTTAATTGCTAAGAGTTTTCAAAGTGAATAAGACTTCATTTCATTAGTTACACCTTTGCCAATCTCAGCTAGACTTCACAAACTACCACAGAAAACAAAGTCTCAAACAAAAGTGCTCCTGAGGGCCTTAGGACTATCTGGACATCCCAAGCAAGCCACATGGCCTTATGAAATGAACACCCCTTCAGTGAGCTCTATCTGGGAATATATATAAATCTATTCTCCCAATATAACATAATTTATAAAATATAACATAACTCATTTATAAATTCCCTAATTATGATTCTTCTACTCCTTCTATCTGAACCTATACTTTTCAATTTACATGTTAGTTATAGCTCTCAGAGACTGAAAGGTTTTGGATTGTTCATATTCCAGTTGAGCCCTGGAACCTAGTGGATATGCAGTCAACTCCTCCTGTCTAGTCCTTCAGAGCTGCCCTGGATAACTAACAAAATGATGAGCATTGGCCAGCCTGACCCTACAAAAGGAGTATCTTTAACTTCAAGCAAAACATTTCCATCCCTCTGTCCCATAATATCTATGTGCTTTCCCAGCCTGAAACAGTCAGAGTAGACATTGTCCCAAACCCCTAAGATTGAGGGATTAACAAAAATGGGAGGATGGGGTGGGACATAACCACTGGCCAGAGCAGATTATTGTTAATGTAGTTGTTAATTGGGTAAATTGTAACAGTGATACACATGATAAAATTTTTATATAAAATAGAGAAGGCACAAGAAAAAATACATTTCAAGGAGGATACTAGAAATATTAATAAAAAGAAAATTCCTATATTAGAGAAAGTTATAATTTTATACTTTGAAGAATAAATTCCTCTTAAAAAGACTGACATTAATAGATTGAGACAAAACACAATATCCAATATATCATTCTTACCCAGTTTTTATTAAATAAAATGATGATTTGCATTGAGTTAAAAAGATGCAAAATCCAATATTGCGGAATGTTGTTTTTGCTATTCCATTTGTCTGAGCCTCACTTCATCTAGATATTTGTATGACTCTCTGTTTCACTTCTTTCAGTTTACTCACATGTGATCTTGCCCTTAAAGAATTTTCTATAAATTACTTTTTTACACTTTTCTATTGCAATGCTTGGTTTATCGCAATAGCCTGAAACCACACCCACAATATATCTAAGGTATGTCCATGTAAATATTTTTTAAACAATTTATTGAAGCCTATATCATTCATACATGAACATACATAAACTATAAGAGTTCAGTAAACACTGTGAACTTATAAAACAAACATGCATAACATCATACAGGTCTCCCACACATCACCCCCCCACCCCAAACACTTGCATTGTTGTGAAACATTTGTTAACAAATCATGAAAGAGCATCGTCAAAGTACTGCCAGTAACTATAGTCAGTATATTCCTCCCCTATACATTTTTTTAAGGATTTATTTATTTATTTATTTATTTATTTTATCCATTTTATGCCCCTCCCCACCCATTTTTGCTGTTTCTGTGTCCATTCACTGGGCAACTCTCTGTGTCCATTTCTTGTCCACTCTTCTCATCCTTCTCCTCTTATCTTCACTGGGATTCAATCCTCAGAATCTCCAATGTGGGAAAGAGGCATCCTACCACCTGTGCCACCTTAGTTCCTGGTTTTTCGGTTCATCTCATCTTGGCTTTTCTTTATGTCACTCTCCTGTTATGTCATCATCTTGCTGCATAGCTCGTGGGATCTGATGGTGCACTGCGCACAGGGCCTGGCAGCATACACACACATGGGGCCTGGTGGCGGACCCACAGATGGGGCCTGATGGCTCACCCACTTGTGGGGCCTGGTGGCATACCCGTGCACGGGACCTGGTGACTCACCCACTCGTGGGGCCAGGTGGCGCACCTGCACATGGGGCCTGGTGGCCCATGTGCCTTCCATATTTTTCTTTTTTTAAAATTTACTTTTACCTGAGGTCCCAGGGATTGAACCCAGTTCCCGCCATATGGAAGACGGACACCCAACCAACCAAGCTATATCTCTTAAGGTTGACAAAAGACACCCAAAGTTACAGTTTTTTCCTGTACAAGATGGTCATATAGTAAGTCAGGCTTAGTTTATCACCAGCATTCTGAAAACCAGACCTAGGGAGAAAAACTAGGTCAGGGACACATGCATGGTTTCTAATATAGTGAATGTTTAGCCCACCCTGAGTATCACAAAATCAGGTCAGCGAGAATATTCACATGTCCATTTAAAGATTAATAGTTGCTCAGAGTTTGGGGGAAGAGAGGGAGGGATAAATAAGTGAATCCCAGGGGATTTTTAACAACTGTGGGATTGTTTTCTCCTAGGACAGGCTCTCTCTGTCTATATTTTAGCTAATTTAGGTTTCTTTGTGTCATCAGCACTCTGATGGTTTTAGCACTATGACAATGCAACAAAAAAGTAAGTTGCTTGTTGTTTTCTACATACTATCTGGAAGCAGAATTTCACCATCATAATGGTGATTTTTAACATAATTTTTTAACTTAATACAAAAACTTTTATTGAATAGTATTAAATATATCATAATATTCTTTTTAGTAACTATTTACATGAAGATTATAAACTAAAAACAAAAAAGTTTTTCCTATTATTAACACTGTGCATGAATGTGGTGTTTTTGCTAATATTGTTGAAACAATATTATCATGAATATAATGTTAACTGACATCTATAGTATACCTTAGGATTCACTGTTTGTGTTGTACAGTTCTTTTTTTTCTAATTTTATTCTGTAAAATATATGAAATTGAAAATTTTCTATTTTATTCACTCGTCAACATACAATTTCAATTGTGTAAATACCCAAAATGTGGCATTACCATCACCACCATCCATTACCCAAACTTTCTATCAGTCCAAACAGAAACTCTATACCATTTATGCATTAACAACCCATTCCCTACACCTGGCCGGGTCCAGTTTATCTGTGTTCTAGTTTCTGACTTTATAAATTTTCATTCTAATTATTTCATATTGGATTATGAAATATCTGTCCTTTTGTAAATGGCTTTTTTCATGTAACATGATTTCTTCAAATTATTGCATGCTGTAGCATGTATCAGAACTTCATTACATTCTAGCATTAAATAACATTCCATTGTATGAGTATATCACATTTTGTTTATCGATACATATGATGATGGGCACTTGGGTTGCTTCCAACTTTTGGCAATTGTGAATAATGCCACTATGAGCATTCTTGTCCAAATATCTATTTAAGGCCCTGATTTCAATCTTTTTGTGTATATACATAGAGGTGGGAATGCCAGGTCCTATAATAATTCTATTCTTAAATCTGAAAAGACACCATACTGTTTCCCACAGCAGCAACAGCAGCAGCACCATTCTACATTTCCACCAACAATGAACAAGTATTCCCATTGCCCTACATTATTTCCAAGACCTGTGATTTTCTGCTTTTACTGGTAGATATTCTAGTGGTTATAAAATGCTATCGCATTGTACTATCTATTTGCATTTCCCTAACAGCAATGATCTTTTCATAGGCTTATTGGACATTTATATAAATTCTTTGGAGAAAAATCTTTTCACATTTTGCCCAGTTTTTAAATTGGCCTCTTTGTCTTTATGCTGTCGAGTTGCAGGGTTTATATATTCTGCATAATAAACCATTACCTAATATAGGATTTCCAAGTTGTTCTCCATTATTGCAGCTTTACATTTACTTTCATGATAAATTTCTTAGATACAAAAAAATTTAATTTTGATGACATTCTTTTTGTCTATATATATTTTCTTTTGTTTTTGTGCTTTTCATGTAAATGTTAAGAAGCCATTGCCTAAGAAAAGATACTGAAGAAGTTTCCTTAATTTCCTTCTAGGAATTTGTCTTAGTTTCCTGGCTGCTAAATTTAATACCATAAAATGGGTTGGCTTAAACAACAAGAATTTATTGGCTTATGATTTTGAGCATGGAAGAATTCCAAAATTGAGGTGTTAATAATTGTATATTTCTCCTTGAAGACTGTTGCC
>JAQZBX010070173.1:0-15459 GCA_029593785.1 Cabassous unicinctus
CACCACAGGCAGGTCTACACTGCAGCAGGCAGGCCCACACTGCGGGCAGGTCTACACCACAGGCAGGTCTACACTGCAGCAGGCAGGCCCACACTGCGGGCAGGTCTACACCACAGGCAGGTCTACACTGCAGCAGGCAGGCCCACACTGCGGGCAGGTCTACACCATAGGCAGGTCTACACTGCAGCAGGCAAGCCCACACCGCAGGTAGGGCCAGGGCAGACCTCACCCAGTCCCAGCTCTGGAGCCTGCTGCCTTCTGGGGCCTCCATTTCCTCATGGAAAATGGGGTTAAGGTTCCCGGCTTGCAGGGGGTCCATGAGGGCACAAGCCAGGCCGGCAAAAGCTCGCCACAGGGCAGGCGGCACGTAGCCCTTGCCAGTGGGACGGAACTGTCCGTCGTTAATCATGACTTACTCAGAAGGCGGTCTCCACCACGGAGGCGGCCCGGCTGCCTCGGGAACCGTCTGCGCGCTCCCCTCGGGCCACGGCTGAGAGCCACTCGCTTCCGGCCGTACCATTTACTAACTCGGTGCCCAAGAGCACGTTTCCCCGCCCCCCGCCTCCCCGGGGAAGGAGCAGCCCTGGCCGACCACCTCGCAGGGGAGGGGGGCTCTAAGCGGAACGAGGGGGCTCACACAGTGGGGGGGAGGGCTAAGACCGGCCCCCACGACTCCCCCCCCGCCACCAGCGTGCACTCGGGCTGCGGTGCCAAGGCGGCGTGGGGCTCGGCGCAACGTGGCACAAGCGGCCCTGCTTTCAGTGGCGGCTTGCCGTCCTCCCGACCTGCCACCTCTGTGCGACATCCTCGCTGCCCGAGAACCAGGAGCCAGCACCGGCTAGCGGCGAGATGCCCAGGGGAACAGCGTACGTTTTCCCCAACTCCCTCTCAAAACAACTCAAAAGGAGGTAATGTTCCCCCACGAGGAAAGCGAGGCCGAGGGGGAGGGGCGCCCCAGGTTTACGGATGGTCAGAGACAAAGACAGGCGATCTTGCCCCCACGGGACCCGGAAGCCTGCGCCCCACCCCGCAGCCAGAAACAGCTCTGACCGTGCTGCGGCTTCTGCGCGTGGCTTCCAGAACCTTCTGGAGCAGGACAAGGCCTGAGCAGCCACTGAGCCCCTACCCCAGGGCCCCCCAGGTCTTCAGGCGCACCCTGGGCGTCCACAGAGCTGCACGCGGGTGCCTGTGGGTCATCCCTGTGAAACCCCAACCTGCAAGTGCTTAAGTGGGAGCTCATGGCTCAGACGCCCTCACGAGGACCCTTCTGGGGACGCTGCAGTGAAGGAGACAAAACCGAAAAGGACAGACCTCGGGGCCAGGGGCCCAGGGGAGCTCCTGCTGGCCCCTCACCTGCTCCTGCAGCTCCGCCAGCCTCGTGGCCCGCTCCTCCTCCGAGTCGGAGCTGCCCGAGTCGGACGAGCTCTCCTCGCTGCTGCGGCTGCTCTCCGTGCCCTTGCTCACCACCGGGGCCGCCGGCGCGGGCGGCACAGGCGCCTCCATGGGCTCGTCCGGCATCTTGGCAAACCTCATCTCAAACACGTCCTGTGGGGAACAGGGCCGTCCTGAGTGCCTGCAAGGCCCCATCTGCCCGACCACACCCTGGGAGGCCCCGTCTCAGCTCCTAGAAGAGCAGGCTCTGCCGGGAGGCCGCGCTGAGCTGACCTGCTCTGCCTCCCTTCCTGAGCACGTGCCCGGCATGTGCCGGCCAGAGGCAGGGGCCTGGGGCCCTCCAGGCCCAGGGCCAGCCTTCCAGGAGGGGCAGGCAAGCCCCCATTAGACACACAGCCTCCTTCAGAGCAGCCATGCACCGCGCGCTCTGGCCACAGGCCCCAGGCGCATGTCCCCCGCAGGGCAGCAGGAAGTGGCCTTCCATGGGCTTTGAGCATCCGTGGGGTCCCCAGCCCCTTGCCCCCACCTCTTTACCCTCTGCTCCTGCTGCAGCACCACACCTCGGTCTGAGTTAGGGCTAAACGTTGGCCAAGAAGGCGAGTCTCTTGTCCTGTCCCAGCTCTGGGAGCCTGTGGCTCTTACAGTGCCAGGCCAGAGGCCGCTGGAAGTGCCTTTCCACAAAGACCCTCGCCCGGGGGCCGCGAGAGCCCAGGTCCACCCAGACAGGGCCGAGCGCTCACACCCCCAAACTCACGCTGCAATCCCACTAACCAGGCGTCTGTCGGGAGCGAAAATCCACGGCCCAAGCTGACGTCAGGAGGCGTAAGGGCTGGGCGCCCACCCCACAGCTCAGCTTATAAAGCGTCTGTGCAATTTCCAAACAGCCCCTGGATTTAGGACTCGTCAGCCTCCCTGGTCATGTCGGCAAGAGCTGCCCTTTTTAGGGGCAGAACTGGAGCAGGGCGCCCGGCGCTGCACTGACACCCCCACCTGCTGCCCATGCTGCCCGGTCTCCTCACTCCAGCTCAACCAGGGACCGAGCGTGCATGGGCTCGAGTGTGCGGCACCACTGGATGAAACCGGGGTCCTGGCGGCTCCCTCCGGCAGCTCTGGGGTCCCCAGTGGGAGGGGCCCCATGAGGGGGCACAGGCAGGGCCCACCGCACACCTGCCGCCCAGGCCCCAGGGCGGGAGGGGGCACCGTGCCCGCGTCCCCCAGTTTGCTCCCGACTAGTCAAGGGAGAAGCTATGAGCTACTTCACGGGGTTTCCGGAGCCGCCTGGAGCCAGGGACCGATGCTCAGTGTCCTGCAGAAACGCAGCCATGCACACGTTTCACAGTAAACCTGCGACGTACAGTGTACGTTTCCAATACGCGACACGACTTTACTTTTCCCTCCAAAACCAAACTCTCGATCTTACAACACTTACAACATGGCTCTGGTTATTTTCAGGGGCCACCAAGACATCCAGTGACAAAACCAAATCAGCCGGTGCTGAACCGGGCTGCCCAGAAGCACGTGTGCAGCCCCAAGCCCGCAGCCAGGTCCACACACAGGCAAACTTCTGTGCGCAGCCTGCGCCGAGGGCCAGCCGGGAACCCCCCGCCCTGCCATCTATCTCCCCAGGTTTTCCCACGTAGACCTTTTACTTGGTTGTCAGAGAAGCAAAAAGTGACCAGAGAAGTGGCATCTGGTAAAGCCGCCCTGGGCCTCACCAGTGGGTCGGTGGCTAAGCCTTTCCTGGGTGTTGATCAACTTGCCAGAACCTTCTACGGCAAGCAGCAGAACAGGCCTGGGGACTGTCTTCCTCTGCTTCCCACCCACCCTGCAGCCTCCCCTCAGTGCCCAGGTCCTCTAGTAATGGGGTCCCCATCTGCTCACTGCAGCCCCTCCCCAGCCAGCAGCCCCTGGAAGGCAGACGCGGCCTGGTCCCCCCGTGTCCCCGGAGCCAGCTGCCACAGGAAACACACCGCCTGCACTCCACCACCCCCACCCGTGCCCGGCGGCCCCTCCCGCCTCCGTCTGCCAGCGGTCACCTGTAGCTTCCTGGCCATGGCCACCACCTCGTGGTCAGGAGGGTTGTACTTGTAGCAATTGGAGAACATCAACCGTATGTCGGCCGCGAAGCCCTGGGCGTCTGGGTACTCCCGGCCGTCCATCTTCTTCTGTAAACACACAAGCAACACGCGTGGCTGGGCGTGGCCCAGGGGCGCGGCTCAGCCAGACGTCTGAGCGCGGCGGGCAGCGGCCAGCTGTGCCAGAGTGAAAAGCAGGGGCAGAGGGCCGAGGGTCTGTGGGGGGGGAGGGGGCCAGGACCCCACACAGACCTAACAGAAACCGGGAAAAAGGGGGCTCAATGTAGAAACCCGGGGCTCCAGGCTGACACCACCGTAAGCCCCTCCTCACCCATGAACCCCGAGTCTACACCCGAGAATTGTGCACTTCTGGGGCCCATGGAGCTTGCAGGAGACATTTCATTTCTGTTTCCAGGAGGCACCCAGAGCTGTCGGCCAGCCCACTCCTCGCAGAAGCACTGCCGCCCCTGCAGCAGCTCCCAGACCTCTGCAGGGGTAGGGGCTGCAGGAGCAGGGGGCAGAACTCATCTGGGTTTCCTTGGCCAAGATACACAGAAAGGAAGTGCTGGAGAAGGAGGGAGCGCCAGGCCCGTGGGCGGGCTCCAGCAGACACCGTTACGTGGGGACCTGGTGGAGGGTGGGGGGCGCTGACCACGCCTGCCTGCAGTCAGGAGCACCGAGGCACAATCAAGACCCAGGGCTGCTCCCCCGAGCCCAGCACCGGCGCCCCGGGAGACAGCCTTTCAGAGGCCTGGCTAGAAAACATCTCAGACGCACGCGGGAACCTGCTTCAAATCCCCCAAGGCTCCTCACGTCGGAGGAAACCTGAGGTTCACTTTTAGAAGGTCGGCACGCGACCTCCCTCAGAAGCTGTATCCTCGGGCCTGCCTTGGACAACTGACAAAACTATGATGATGGACCAGCCCAAAAGCAAGGAGGGTCTTCAACTGCAAACAAACCAATTCCGTTCCTCTGCCCCTAATCCCTACGTCCCTTCTCAGCCTGCAGCCCAGTGGCCATCATCCCAAATCCCCCGACTGAGGAGTGAACAGTGGGGTGTGTGGGGACTGACCTTCTGCTGTAGCCATCTTGCGTTGATGATGTAAACGACTTTTTAAAAAAGAAAAAAAGCTTGCTCTTTAAAATGCACAATATATTGAGAATAAGGTCTCTATTTATTCCACGTTAAATTTTTTTTTAAGTTAAGCCTTTCTCACATTTTTTCCTAAGATACGTTCACAAAAGAAAAAAGAAGAAACTACGTTTTTATGAATTCAGAACAGCAGTTAACAAATGCCGCTGGCATGTACTTTCCTCTTTCTCAAGCTACTTGGAGCTCTAAAGCTTTGAACAAAACAAATACGGCTTTAGAGCAACTTTGTAAACTTCCTTTTTCCGATTTCAAGGGCAAATCAAACCCTTTGACCAAAATGGAATTAATCTCATTCCAGCCCAAACATGCCCTCAAAAATCCCTGTCACACCAAGGGGGAGATGCATAAACTCAGAGTGTGGTGGAGACTGGAAACTGAGGCTTCCTACAGCTGCTGAGCTGCATGGCTCCAGCCCTCACTGCAGCCTCCCCAACACCCAAGGTGGCCCAGCCAGCAGGACAGAGAAACTGGCCACTTCCCTGTGGTCTGGGAACAAGCAGGCTGAACAGAAAAGTGTGCACATGGCACAGGCTGGCAGACAGGGCCGCTCTAAACACATGCCCGGGGGGCCGCCCAAGGGCCCGGCTGGCATGAGGGTGCCCAGCCTGCCTAGAAAAAGCCTGCAATGAGGGCCAACCTGTGAAGGGTTAGCCCAAACCCCTAAAAGAAGGCATGTGGTTTCCTGGCCACCGTCCTCCGCCTGGCTGGGGTTTTACAACGAGCCCAGAGATGCGTCTTACTCACAGCGCTGCCGGCCTGTGCACAGCTCCCAGCAGGGCCAGGGCTGCCGGGGCAGGGCCTTTCCTAGCGGGAAAGCTGCTTGGAGCCAGAGACACTGCCGTGCCACCTGGAAGAGGCTCCAAGGGCTCACAGCAGGAGGGTGGGCGGAGGCTCGCCCGGCCCAGCTGACTATGAGCCAGTCGCCAGGCGCCGAGCAGCACCTCCCAGCATGGCCAGCACCCACGTCCCCCTGATCCCTGATGTCCCAGGAGAAAAGGGGGGCTTATAAGGAGATTCCACTCCACTGGGAAAAAAGACCAGGAAACAGCCCTTCAGGCTGGCACGACCGTGACAGAGGAACAAGGCACTCAGGGCTCCCATGGATGACGAGAAACAACCGTTCCCCGGGCCACTCGGCAGCTCAGAGGAGGCAGGCCAGGCCGTTCCCGCCACAACGGCCAGTGACAGCCTTCCAAGCGCTGGAGGCCAAAACCAGGCTGGCTCGGCACTCTCCTGAGGGCGAGCAGGTCTGCTGGGGTGTGCAAGGTGGTCCCAAGCCCAGTGGGGGCTGGCGGACATGGGCCCACCACCGTCACGGCCCCCCCGCTCTCTGCTCGGACCCCCTCTCTGACCTGGCGCAGACACACAAACCCCAAGGAGACCTCAGAGGCAGGGAGGCCTGGGCTCTGGTCTCGGCTCTGTCCCTGTCTACCGCCCTTCGGCTGCCCTGTCCGGTACGGGAAGCGGCCGGATTCCCAGGTTCCCAGAGGGCTACCCAAGTGGGGTGGGGCCGAAGCCGGGCCTGTCCAGGCTCCCACTGCCATGTCTGGTCTCGGCTGTGATCCACCTACGTGCTGCAGTTTGAGGGAAGCAACGTGTGGCTCAAGGCTTTAATCAGGGCCAAGTGTGCACAGCCGCCCGCGGGCGCGGAGGACGCGCGGCTGGGAGGGAGGCCGCCTGCGGGCGCGGAGGACGCGCGGCTGGGAGGGAGGCCACGAGACAACCTGACGGGGCTCAGCCAGAGCCAACGATGGCGAGGCCACAGCCGGTGCCCAGAAGGGCCACCACGCCAACCCCGCGGGTCCCGCCAGGCCAGAGCCAGGCAGGGGACCGGTCCTGAGGGGGTCTGCCCAGTGGGCTGGCCACGCACCCTGACGGTGCTGAGGTCCATGGGGTGCTTGATGATGTCGTGGTAGTCGTGCAGCTCCAGCGCCTCGGCGTCCACGGGCTTGTAGAAGGGCCAGGCGTACGCCGCATGCTTCTTGGACAGCATCTCCTTGAGGATGCCGTCGCAGTGGCGCAGGTGCTCCGACAGCTTGCCCTTCTTGCCCGCGTGCTGCGGCACCTCGCCGTCCTCGAGGTCCTTCTTGGGCGGCTTGATGGGCCGGCCCCCGCTCTCGCGCCGCGCCACCACCTTGGCCTGCTTGGGGTCGGGCAGCGGCGGGGGCGACGCGCTGCGGCTCGCGGTGATGGCGGACGTCGTGGGCGTGGTCGTGTCCGCTTTCCGCTTCACGCCCTTTTTCTGCGACAGCGAAACGAAGACAGTGAGAACCGGAAACCCAGGCCTGGCCGGGGCGCGGGCGAGGTCGCGGCTGCACGCGGGGCGCGGACGCCCGGCCAGGCTCTGAGCGAAGCGCTGGACATGCATGGCCTGGCTGCGACCTCCCGCGGCCCCCGCTGCATGGGCGGGGCCACCGAGGCTCTGGGGCCACGTCACCAGCCCAAGGTCACACAGCTGGTCGTGGCGAGGCCGGGACTCAAACTCAGGCCTGCCCCCAAAACCTACACTCAGCACCACCGTGGGGGGCCCCGTGTGGGTGCGAGGGCAACGCCACTCTCTCCCCCGAGAGCTCGGCGGTCACGGCGGCTCGCTCAGCACAGTGGGCGTGAGAGGCGCAGCATGCGATTCACCGTGCAGCCGGGGGCACCTCCCAGGTCCCGGGGAGGGCTGCAAAGCACGACCGAGGGGGCATGGGAGCCAGACCACCCCTCAAGCAGGACTCAGGCTCGGGGACAGCACAGACGAGGGCGCACGCCCTGCTGAAGGGCCCACGGGAAGTCCCAGGTGGGCATTCAAGCGGGAGCTTGAAGGCAGGTGGCAGTGGAGCGGGGCAGGAGGGCAGCCCGAGGATGGACACAAAGCAGCCACGGCAGGTTTGGAACCAAGGGACCCGGCGCTAGACGGAGCAGGGGAGCCTGGACTTTCTCCCAAAGGCCCTGGGGAGCCACAGAAGGCTACTCTTAAGTAAAGGGAGGCGTGAACGGCGGACTTAGCCTCTCAAGGGCGCGTCCTAAAAAGGAACGAGCTCCCGCAGGGCTCCTGGGGCACGGTGGGCCCCAGGCACACCCACACGGGCTCTGTCGAAGAGCCTTCCACCCCTGCTCTCTCCCTGGACCCAGGGGCCACTGCTGCTGTGTCCTAGGGCCACGGCCTAGGGGACGCTGGGGCCCCACCAGCAAGTTTGTCCTTGTCTTCCCTCAGGAAGGCAGAGGGGCCGATCGGGGATCTGCTGTCCAGAGAGCCACCCACGGTCACTGCCACAGCCAAGCCGCCGCCCCCAGGCTGGCAGGGGCACGAGCCGGCCACCCACGAACACGTCACGCGCGCCCAACGCCAGGTGGCAGGGGAGGCGCGCAGGCCCGTCCAGCCGTGGCCAACGGGACATGCTCCCCATGGCCCGTGCGGCACGAGGCAGCCTGGGCGGTGCAGGCCCCAGGAGGGGGGACGAGCCACGGAGGTGACCGCGTTACCTTGGGAGAGCCACGTAACCCCTGAGCTCTCGCGCCTCATCTGTAAGATGGGGGTACACTGTCTGCCTCAGGGGGTGCTGTGGGGATCAAATTGAAGACGACGCGTCAGCACCCGCCCGGGGCCTGCCCAGCGCGGGGGGCAGAGTGCAGGTCTCGCGCTAACGTGGCGCCAGGGGCCCGCGCCAACCACTTGGAAGCCAAGGGGGTGCCCCCCTTCTCTCCCGCGCCTTCTCCCACCTTGACCCAGGGAAGGGAAAGGCCAGGGCTCCGGGGCCGGGGGCCGGGGTTGAGGGCCGGCCCTGCCCTCGCCAGCTGTGTGACCTTCGGCTCCAGAGCCCCGGTCTCCTCGCCACGGCAGGGTGGGGTGGCCCCCTCCTTGGGGCGCAGAGCCCCTCCAAAGCCATGGCGCCTGGTGCCGGCGACAAGTCGGCAGGCCCCGCCCCCCCACGCCCGAGAGGCCCCCGGGACGCTCACCTTGACCACAGGCGGCGTGGGCGGCACGACGGGGATGATGGGTGTGGCGGGGGGAGGAGGGGCAGCGGCAGGGGGGGCCGGGACGGGCGTGACACTCGCGGTGATGGTTGGCACAGGGGTGGCGGCGATGACGGGCGTCTGCGAGGCCGTGGGAGGGGCGCTCTGGAAGGGGGTGGCGGGGGCGGCGGAGGACACCGCCGGCACTTGCTGCGTCCCTTGAAAACAAGGAAGAGGCTGGGCAGGCCTGGCCACGGCAGGCGCCAGCTGTCACGGGCCACAGGAGCCCCTCCTTCCTGCGTCCACCCAGGGCCCACCGCCGAGAACCCCCCCATACCGCTCAGTGCACGCGCACATGCCCCCGCTGGCCTGGGTGCAGGGAAGGCCACGAGGAAACCACGGCGAGTGGCGTGGCATGGCGGGACGTAGGTCAGACCTGGCCGTGACCAGCCGAGCGCCAGAGGGCGACGCCCTAACCCGTACCGGCGCCCGCCCCGCCTGAGACACGTCTCAGACACAGCTCTGTCCTGGGCGCGGGCTCCCGGGAGCCCCCACCTCCACCAGCACCAAGCTCCCTGGCGAGGAGACATTCCCACTCGACCAGGGAGCAAGCGGGTGGCACGGCGGTGCCAACGTCACCACGAGCGAAAGAGGCACAAAGAGGCGCGACAGGTCCTCGGCTCCTGGCAAGGTGGTGTGGTCGAGCGAGGCGTGGACCCCAGCCCAGCGTGAGGGCCCTTGCAAAGAGACCCTGGAAGCCACGGCAGCAGAAAGGGGACAGAGGCTGGGGAACCCCAAGGGCTGCCGGCGGCCGCCGCCAGAAGGCGCCAGACCCCAGGAGAGCCCTGCCGTGCCTTAACCTTAGACGTCTGGGAGCCTCCAAACCACGAGCCAACGAATGTCCGCTGTTTAAGCCCAGACCAGCTGCGGCACTGGTGGCCTCTGAGAGCAGCGGATGGGGAGCCACGAGACCCTCGCGGACAGGGCCAAAGCTGGACGGCGACGACAACGCCCTTGCCGCCACTGGCCACCACGCAGACCCTTCCCGGGGCCACGCAGCACACCCGCGCCTGGCACCCACCACCTCATCTCACTGCCACCCTGACCCTACAGACCAGGAAGCTGAGCTCAGAGGCCAGGGGGCCTGCCTGCAGACCCTGCCCGGAACCCCGGTGCCCCCCACGAAGCCACAACACCCGCCTTCCGCAGAAGAGGCGCTGCCACCCGCTGCCAAGCCAGCCCGCCCTGGCGCCAGGGGCCCTGCGGCCGCCGGCATCCAGGGGGAGGGGGCCTGCACCCCTTACCTGCACTCTGGGCTCCCACAGCCGGTTTCCGGCCTTTGCCCTTGGGAGCAGGGGGCAATAATTCAACTTCCTCCTGGGGCATCTGGGCCACTTTCTGCAGAAAAATTTTCTCTAAGGCTTGGGCCATTAGCACTATGTCATCTGTGGGCTGGAGACACAAAGGCAGCGTTACACGGCGGCCCGGCGGCCCGCGCGCTCGCGAGAGACGGCGTTGCAAGGAAACATCTGTGAAATCGGTGGAGATTTGGCAGGGCGGGAGGGGGACAAAAGCAGTGCGTTATCGACGTGGAAAATTCTGGAAGAACACAGAAAAGCACAAAGAATACAGTTGCCCTTCGTCCCCCACCAGGCGGAGGAGGAGAGCCTTCATCTCACGCTGCTCTTCACCTTTACTCCACCCACGTCGCTACAGAGAACCCCGATGCCCACAAAATTAGGGTGCCCTGGAACTTTCTGACCCCCTATCTCACTGGAAACCATCTGCAGACGCTTTCCCTCGTGGTGACACACTCTACGTCACTTCTGATGGCTGCACATGGACATCAAGACTGCCCGAGCCCGTTTCCTGCTGCCGGGACTCCTCTAGGATTTCCTGACGTGTGCCGACTGCTGCGAGGAGGCTGAGCCTGCCGGCGCCCCTGCCAGCGGGCAGCGCGGACTCTTGACACGGGCCGTCCGTGGCAACCGCGGAGCAGGGCCAGGAGAGGGGCCAGTGCGGGGCTGCCGGGCCTCGGGCCTGTCCAAGCGCCGCTGCAAAACCGCCCGGCGCCGGCTGGCGCGGCCAGGGGGCCCTTCAGCCCACACCGCGCCCAGCGGGCCGCGCGCCCCGGGCCCCGGGCCCACGCCGTGGCGCCCCTTACCTTGTTGTAAATGTAGCAGTTTGTGAACATGGTGTTGAAGTCCTGCATGCATTCACTTGCGCTCCAGTAGTAACTGTTCTCTAGTCTCTTCTTGATAGTTCCCATATCCATCGGGTTTTTTATTATCTTATGGTAATCCTGAGAGAGAGATTTGGGGAGGTGTCAGCAGCGAAGGCCTCGTCAGCACTCGCCCGAGAGAGCGCACAGCTGTCTTCCCGAGGGCAGGCGCTGGCGACGAGGGCGGGTGGGCGGGCGGCCTGGGCAAGCACTCGGGCAGGTCCCTGGCTCCACCCAACTTCCCGTCCGAGTCTCAGAGCTGGGGTCAGGGCAGACCCCAGAGCTGGTCTGTGTTCTGGGGATGGGACCAGGCTCCCTCCAGCGGCTCCAAAACACACTCAAGGTCCCACAGGTGCGGGGGCTGACGTGGGCCCCAAACCCAGCCCCCAGCCCGGGCTGTCCCCTTGCAACGCCGAGAGAACAGCCAGATCAAACCAGGCCTGCAGCAGGACCACCGCCTTGCAAGGGCACTGCCAGGTGCACTTGGGGTCTGCCCTGCAGCAGGGCCTCCCCTGCGGCCAGAGGCTCGGACGGCAGCTGACCGGGGATAGAGACCAAGGGCGGCCTGAGGGGACGCCGGCCCTGCTCGTGCGTGTGCTGGCCGCCCGCCGCATCGGGGGCAGCTCTCCATTCGCCCACGCCCCCAAGCGGCCCCCTTGTGGGTGAGGGGCCCGGGGCGGGCGGGGCGGCTACTCACGGGCAGGTTCAGCGTGACGGCGTCCACGGGCTGGTAGAAGGGCCAGGCGAACTGGTGCTTCCACAGCGTCTTCACCACCACGTTCTGCATGTACTGCAGCTGGTTCGTCTTGCGCCCAGGCTTGCTGGGGTTGCAGACCTCCGGCGGGGGCGGGTTCACGGGGCCCGGGGCCGCCGCGGGGACGGCCGTCGTCGACATCCTCCGGCCGCGCGCTCACCTCCCGTCACTGCAGCGCCTGGCGCGGGCCCCGGCTTCCCTGGCGCTCCCCGCGGCGGCGCGGCATCCCGTCTCCGGGCCCACCCGGGCGACACCTACGAGGCGGCGGCACGTGGAGCGGGGGCTGACCCACCGGCCCCTCGAGGACGAGCGCCCGGGGCCCCTGGCCTCTCGCCGCCCCTCACCTGCCACAGAACCACTCCCAGACGGCTGCTTGCTCAGGCCAGGAGGAGACACGGGTGTGGGGACAGCGCGGCAGCAGGAGGCCGTCCCGTGAGCAGAGCAAGCAGGGGGGACCGCGCCCGAGACCGTGGCGCTCTCGGCTCAGCGCCCGCCGGCACCTACTTGTCGGGGGCCGCCCCGTGGCACTGGACCCGACCCCAGTCTCGGCCGTGGCAATTTTTTCCAAAGAATGATTCCCTCGAAGAGAACTACAACCTCGACCCGAAAGAGTGCTGCACGCAGGCGGAGCCGGGAGCCCCCGGACATTCGGGGAACCTGGACAGCGCGGGGGAGCCGGGAGGCCCTCAAGCACGCCGAGGTTCTACCGTAACCACGAGAACAAGCAAGGGCGTTTGTGATGGCGGCGCGGCTGTGACACAGGCCACCCGGCCAACTAGACGGGGGACTGCGACTTCCCAGGGGCGAGAGAAGGCGGGCCGGACCCCCGGACCCCCACGTCCCTCGTTTCCATGTCCCGGGTGGGCAGCCGGCTGTCCCCGCCCTGGCTCTCTGCAATCGCTGGGATGCTCGCCGCGCAGAGCCGGGGAGGAGGGACCCCGAGGAAGCCCCCGCAGCCCGGCACCAGGCTGGAAAAGCCAGAGCAGTGGCAGCCACCCGGGAGAGGGGACTGCCACCCCCAGCAGCCTATCGAGAGAAGGCAGGCTGCGCCGGGCGGCCAGCGCGGCCCCCCTTTCACTCGGGAGGGCAGAGTGGACTCCAGCGCCGATGTGGGAGCTTAACTGGGCGGCGGGGCCTCCACCCTGGCCACTCCCTCCACACGCTCTGCTACCTTTGACCCTTTTACAGGGCACCCCGACGGGCAACAGCACAGCCCCGTGCGGGGGCTGCAGACGGCCTCTGGGGAGGACCGCGGCAGAGGGGACGGGGAGCCGGCTCAGACTGGCCACTTGGACGGGCTTGCAGAGCAGACTGCTCCATTTCCAGGAATTCCGCAAGCTGTTGGCATCGTGCTGGAAGCGCGGAGCCTGCCACAGCAGGCGCACTTAGCCCGCAGAAATGGGCTGGCATGGCAGCGCAGGCTTGTCCCTAAGAGCGGGCGCCGGCAGGCCAGCTGCCCTCCCGGGCGTCCCACTTCCTGTCCTATGCGAATGGGCTCCTAAGGCAGCCGCGTCACACCGAGGCAACCTGCTCCGCTCGCACTCGCACAGGGGGTCCTGGGCGCCCCGAAGTGTCACCCCGCGGCCTGCACAGCTCCCGATGTCCAGGTGGCCCCAGGCCAGTGGCAGAGGGGATGGCCATGCTGCCTGGTGGCAATGTGGACAGGCTGGGCCTTCACCGGCAGAAAGCCATGTGCGCCTGCCACCAACGCAGGGGTCCAGCCCCTCTCCCCAAAGGCCGGCAAAGCTCCGGCTCTGCCTTCCCAACGTGCCCAGGCTCTGAGCACTCCCGCCCCCTCCTGCTAGGGCCCCGCCAGCCCTCCTCACGGGCCTCCCTGCCCTGACGCGCCCCCAGCAGCAGAGGTTCTGTCTCAACGCAGGCCGAACCGCGTCACCCACTCAGAGTGAAAGTGACATCCCCGCTTGGTCTGCAGAGCCCGCTGTCAAGGCACCTCCTGCCGCCCCCAGGGCTGCCACGCGGGAGTTAGACAGGCAGGTGCCAGCCTCCAGCGCTACATCCCCGAGTGAGGCTGCCACTGACACAAGGACCTGCCCCGGGCCCTGCAGGATGGCGCAGCGGGTGGCGTGGCCTGGCAGGGGGATGCTGGACCCACTAAGACAGCTGCAAGCAGTCTTCTTCCTCTCTGCCAACGTGATGTCGCCCCAACACTTCACACATATGGGGGGAGGGGGTCCCCTGTGCACAGACCCTGCAAGCGCCGTAGGATCACGGCCCAGGGCCCCATACCGCCCACCCTCCCAGCATCCCTGAAATGGGAGGCGCGTGGCCTCCCCGGCGACCCTGGGCCCTGAGATGCAGCTCCCCTGTTGCCAGGGAAACAGAGTGGCCAAGTGGCCTGGGTGTTGGCTGGATAGGGAGGAGATGAGGAATGGCCAAGGCTAACGGGGAGGGGGTCCGCCAGCCAGCCCCCTCCAGCGAAGGGCCACACCTAGCTGGATGGGCGACTGACTGGGCAGGAAGCTCAAGGACCCTTCCCTAGTGGCGGGACAGTGGGTCACCTGCACTGGGGCTCCCAGAGGTGGCCCCAACCCCAACCCCAGGCTCCAAAGGCCAAGCGGCCTCCCCCGGGAGGTAGAGGAGGCCTGGATCCGGTCCTGGTGGCACCCCTGATCAGGGCTCCCCATCCACCCACCCACAGGCACAGGCCACCCCCACCGCTGCTCGGGGGGCAGGCAGAGTGAAGAGGCCCCATCCTTGAGGGCAGTCGTGCCCCCCATGTCCTCACAGGGAGCCTCAGCCCAGAGCTAGGCTCAGCCCTGCCCCTCCAGGACCCCAGCACTCCAGAAGGCAAAGCTGCCAGGACGAAGGACGCCTGGGCACGGCAGCCCTCGCAGGCACCACTGAGAGGGACAGAGCCCCACAGGCAGGAAGGGGGTCTGCTCCCGGCCTGTGCCATGCACACGCCAGGCGAGCCACACACATGCACTCCATGCGCTGTTCCACGCACGCATTCCACACTCCACACACACGTGCTGCCCACACCACGCAATGCACCGCACATGCAGTGCCCATGAGTCCTGACAGAAGTCCTCCCACCCCACCGGGTTTACAGGTCTCACTCCCTGCCTGCATTCTGGTTAGTTTTTTGTTTTTTTAAAACAATGTATTATTTTCGCAAAAAGAACGAAGTAAAGTGGAATTCCTATTTTGAAGAGACTAAAGCACAAACCCCAGGGCTGCCACCCGCCCCCGTCCAGGGGCTCCCCCTGGTCCACTGCCAGGTCTCCAGGCTTGTTTCTCCTTGCCAGAGCTGCTCCGGCCCCCTCTGGGGCCCGGGAGGCTGGCCTGGGGTCAGATGAGCCCCCTGAAAGTCACTCTCTGAAGGAGAAAATCCCGAAGTCGCTTCTTCCCGTCAAGCAGGGCTGCTGGCCCTCGGGGTCCAGGCGGCTGCACCCCTCCACAGCGCCCAACACTCAGGACTGGTGACACGCAGGATCCGCTGTGCCGTGACGGAGAGTCAAGGCCACTGACAGGGCGGGGAAGGCAAATACTGCTTCCAGAAAAGAACGCAACCTTCAGACCATCAGTGCTCGTGAGGTTCAGCTGTGAATGGAAGCGCCAGTCGGCGGGGATGCCTTGCAGGTTTAAGGCACAGAAGTTACTGCGGAGTCGCCCACCATTGGCTGCCAGGGTCTCCATACATAGGACAAGGAGCAGGCTGGACGCATCCAAGAGGAGGGGCAGGTGGAAGCCACAGTGGGAAAAGCACCTGGAAACATGGGCAGCCGGCTGGCCTCGCAGGCGTTCTCAATCGACAGCCAGGTAACAGGACTATTAGGCCAACCTGCCAGGCAGGACTGTCACCCCATTCCACTGCCAGCATGGCCAAGACCCCTGCTTTCCTCTCCTGCACACCGTCCAGGCAGGGATTTGGGGACCACCCTGTGCTGTGCTCAAGACG
>JAQZBX010070174.1:0-15458 GCA_029593785.1 Cabassous unicinctus
CATCATTAGGTTATATCTTTCCACCATGGAATTGTTGAGGACTGAAAAGCTGCTGCTAAATTGTAGTACAGCCAATATGCCACTACACATTTTCTCACAGCATTTTCCTGGGGCTTTGTTTAAATTCACTCTACTTAGGAAAACTTACAACAGTGCTTTCCCCCAACACAAAGCTTCCGATACACTGTGAAGAGAATGGTGTCATAACTCCTATTCTTAAAGTGACTTCCCACAGAGCTGAGTTCCGGAATCTAGTTAGAACTAAGACACTAAGGCAGCACCAAGACAGCCTTGACTCTTAGAGACGCCCTCGGATTGTTGTTCACCCCTTCAAAGTATTTCACATTCACATAAACAGAAGTTGTATACTTTTCATCAATCTAATACTGAAAAACAAAAGCAATGTGATTCTTTAAGAAAGAAAAAGTGCCGCACTTGGCAGGTCAAGTACTCCCCACTTCTTCCTCTCAACGGAAACAACCTCTAATAATAAAGACCTCCGCCCCAGGGGCTGGCAGTCTAGTCTTCTGAACTGGGGGCTTTTGCTTCCGAGGCTCCTGCAAGGCCTGCAGGAAGCCCCAAGAGCAAAAGCTAAAAGGCCCACATAAAAGGCTTTCACACAGATGGTTTAACCCTTTAAGCCTCAAAAGGTTGAGGTCACTTTCTAGAAAGTGCACAGCAGATTAAATCCAAAGCAAACACCAAAATCCCTTAAAATGTCGGCAATTTTTGTAATGAATATTGCTTGAAATAAATAGATTATCTTCTAGACTGGAGCTTGGAAATATTGTTACTGGGTACCCCTTTGGATTAAACAAAATTCAGTGGATTATCTGCAGGAAAAAAAGATGTGTGGAAAGATAGACATAAAATTTCTAAAAGAGATTCATGTACTTCTGAAGTCTTGATGCCATTTACTTGATTTCTTGGACTCTGGGACCTCAACCCCGGCCCCCCAAAAAAGACTGTCAACCCCATTTTGCTAAATTCACAGGGAAATGCAATTTCACAGCCTCCTGTAAGCTGCACAATGAGAATATTTAAGCTCAAAAAGCTAGAGGCACATTTCAGATCCTTTAATTTAAACAAAGATGTCCTTTGAAAAATTGAGTGTGAGCATGGGATGGGGGCTACAGAAACTGACTTAATAGTTACAATTAAAAACTAATTTGCAAAGGAGTTTAAGCAGAGCAAGGAAGTCCAATCACAGCTCTGCCACTGCCTAGCTCTATACAATCCCAGATAAATACACAAACTTTCCTAAGCCTCAGTTTCATCATCTAAAAAATGGAGAAAACAGTGCCTGCCTCGTGGGTTAATTTGAAGGATTATGTGAGACAGTGTGTGGACAAGCACTCTCCACACGTCCTGGCACGCATGAAGCCACCATAAATGCTGGCTATTGTCAGCATTATCATTTACTCTGCCATAAGCACACAAGTGGCATTGTCATACGGTCTGCTTCTGCCCTCAAACACCAGGAGTCCATCCATCTGTGTAAGGCTGCCAGTACTCCCTGCACTCGGAGCCTGGCACGGGTCGGTCGAAACAGGACTAGGTGTCCTGAGCCTGGCGTGGGTCCACAGCCAGCCAGTGGGAAGGGTGTGGGCATGGCTAGTAAAGCCAGGTTAGTAAAGCCAGGTTAGGAGGGCGCAGGTGAGTGGAATGAGCTTGAGCTTTCGTCTCAAACCCCAGCTTCACCTCACTTTTGAGCATATGACCCCAGACATGCAACTTAACCTTGCTGAGCCTCCAATTTTCTCTTCAGCTGAATGGAAATATTACATTATCTCAAAATAGTCCTTGCATGTGAAAGCACAAGCACAGTGCCTGGCTCACAGAAAGTACAACATAAATATCTTTCTTTCCCTCCTCCTCCTCTATGCTGTAATTTCCTAATGCTGGGTGACTTCTGGTATAAGGTGTGAATTGTCAACTGTGATAATCAGAAAATGGGCTGGGTGTTATTGGAACAAGGACATAAGAAAATGTAGGCCAACATATCCTAGGGAGTGGCATTTTTCTCCTGGGCCAAAAATGAACAAACACACAGCTAACTAATGATATAGTACTATCTTTCAGATAAGAACATTAATCGCAAAGAAACTGTACAATAAAAGACACGCTGGTGCACTGTGACTACAACCTGAGAAACGTAAAATTGTGTGATTCTTAAGTGATCTTATTTTCACAAACTTTCAAGTCATCAGTTATCCAAAGAACAAGTTCTCAGTCTCCTGAGATGACTACACTTTTCCTTGGGCAGGTCGTAATTTTTTCAGTTTCAACATAAAATCAATTCTAATCCACTTTGCAATCGTGGAAGGAAGGGGATGTTTAGAACCAAAACGCCATACAGTTTGGAGCTCACAGTTGTACAGAGTCAATTCTCTCCAGAAGCCAGGGGCCCCTGTCCTGTATGGAGGAGAACTCTGGGCTAGAACAAAAAGCTGGTAAAGAAACAGTGGAGGAACAGCTGACACTGCCCTCTGGCTGATGAATACTGCCAGGCTCCTTTAGGACCAAACTGAGGCAAAATGCAGTAAAATGAAAAGCCCCCCTGGCCCCAAGTGCACAATTGAGTGTGTGATACATACCTGTCCAGACCACAGTCAGGATTCATACATCTGAAGGGGAATACCTCAGGCGATGAAATACGGTTAAAAGTGACCTTTGTGGAGGCCAGTTTCAGCACCTCCTAACAGTCACTTAACTTACATGTCATGTAACCATCGATTTTAGAGTTTTTGACTTTAATACCCATTTTTCCAACCATATTGATAATTGTATCATGAGTGCAGAGACCAAATGTATACTTGGATTTGGTTACCTAGACATAGCACAGTGCCTTGCACACAGTAGGTGCCCAATAAAAAAATATCTGCTGAATGAATAAAGGGGCCTTAAGGCACCACCATTCTGACCTTCTTCTTGACCCCCATTTTGCAGATGAGACTCAAAGGGCTAAGCTATTTGTTTCCATGATTGCCGAGCTGGTGAAGGCTCAGGAAGCCTAGTAGCAGGACTAGAAAGCGGGAGAGGATCCATCTCTCCTCTTGGTATTCTGCCTCACAGCTTGTAAAGGAATAAAAGGGGCATTTCCCACAATGTTGGTATCCTTTCTGATAACTGCTCACTCAAAGGTTACCAGTTCCTGAAGCCTATTTTTAGTTGACGTCAGGCTCCTTCACCTGATAAGAATGTGATCATGACAACTGTGGAACACTGAATTCTTTACGGAAACGCTAACAACTGGAAAGTTATTAGAACCCTATCATACTTCCCAGCACACCAACAAAGAAGAAAGGCTATCTCCCCCTTCAAGAACAGGTGTCAGTGTCACCCCTCTGAGCTTCTCCCAGGTTCAAAACAAAAGGAAGTAAGAATACATAAGGGCAAGGAGCTTAAGCAGAAGAGAATATTATCCGGATACATAATTTTGACAACCTGCCTTCTTTTTGAGATCTTTTCTCCTATCCTGGATATGTCTCCTTCATTCCTTTTTTCTAAAAGCAGACAGTCAAGTTTCAGAGTCAATAAACGGTAAATAAGAAACATCATGTGGACACATGAAAGCTCTTCAATAAATTCATCATCTGAATTTACTGGAAACAACAGTAGAAGCTGTTTTGTTTTGCTTGTTTGCTTGTTTTTAAAAGACAAATACCAGAAGTATTTCCAAATGCACACATAGACGCACACACACATGTGTATACATGCCTATATATTTCTTTATTTTTAAAATGTGAAAGTCAAAATCTATTTACTGTGCTTCCCTGCTTTTAATAACTTCACTTAGTGGACTTCACTATTTTTCAAAAGCCAAAGCAAGGTACATTATTTACATACAGCACCCTCCAGCTTTCTCTGGAAAATCCCAGGAAATACTGAAACGCTCTATTTTACAATAAAGACTCAAGACTGTGGCTGCTCCGTTCAACCATCCTAATCTAGAAAACAACTACTACAATATACCCAAAATATCAATGTGCTAAAAGACAGTCTGCTTTTTAAAAGTCATATTCTGCTTTTCAGAAGGAAATAACTCTACCTTTAGCTCTGATGGAACTACTGGTCACTGCTGCCGTTTCTCAAACTCCTCCAAAAGGTCTTCACTGGAATCGTAAGATGGAGGCGCTAGCACATACCTCCCTAGTATTTCCAATCATTTCCAAAGGCTGCTGCAAAGATTAACCAAGCCCATTTCTGGTTCCATGTCAGGACGACTAGTATTGCTATGACTTCTTCAGGCATTTTTTGTTGGCTGGCTGGTTGGTTTCCTAAGTTTTCTAATACCTTTTCTAAGGCTTAGAAAGAAAAAAAGTCCCTTGGAAGGAAGGAGAGAATGGCTAAGGCTGCTGAAACTGAGTTGTTTTAATTTGTGGTCACCTGTAGTAGACCATCTCTAATTAGAAGGTGGAAATATCTGTCCCTTTAAAGAAGTGTCCAATTACTCCACTCTGAAATGCCTACCCCTGCCATGAAGAGCAGGTTCATCACCCGCCCCTTCTCACACCCAGAAGAAACATTTTCTAAAGTCAACTCTACCTTAGGATCACAACCTGAAAATGCATGGGGTTGGGGTGAGGGAAACATAAGGACAAAAGGTACTGCTTACTTAAAAGAGTGGCTAATAACCCTTTGAGTAAAACCTGGGTTCCTCAATATTACCTGTTTTAGCAACAACACACCCTACACTAGAAATACTAGGTTTCTATGAAGAACAGAGAAAGGAAAAACCAAGATGGGATGGATCTAAAAATCAAAACTACCTACCGAAATCAAGAGAAGGGAAAAAAAACTTTTAAGGAAACAGGTCCACACCTGGCCTGAAGATTCTCCACCCCCAAAGGGCTCTACTATTTACAGAAGATGTAACTTAGTTTTAATGTTAGCTTAAGTCTTCATAAATATTTATACAAAGACTTGGTCCAAAAATGTACAAGATTCCCAAACAATATTTCTTTAGCACCTCATGCTCTCATTTTTAAAAATCCCACAAATATTTAATTCTATAGAACAGGATGTATAAATTGGCTCCCAGGTTGTGTTTTAGTTGTGAGAGGCAGTCAAACAGCCTGAATATAATAAATAATGCTCTGGTACAGCAACAAATCAAGCCACAAATAAAGCCACTTTTTAAACTTCTCACAACAGGTACTCTAAAACAATGAGAATCGTATTCATTCATTATACCCAAGAGTAAAAATATCAGCATACACTTTCAGACAAAATAAAGATCAAAGGACATGCAAAAATAGGATTTCAAAATAATCTGGTATGAATGTAGACTGAATGGCAGCACCTACAGCAGAGAAACCAGGTGGGGATCAACAGAAATAAGAATCCACTTAGAAGGAAAAAAAACTTTAATGGGCAACAAACTTTGTCAAGGGTTCATTTAGACTCTAGAGCCCTGTTTTCCAAGAGAATGGCTCCAGAAAGATCACAACCAGATAGGGAGTCTGACACAGCTCTTCACACCTGTCTTCAACTGAGTACTTAATGGTTCCAGATGGATAAGTCTTTGCACCTGTTCTGTGCTCACAACTAGAAGGCACTTCAGACTCACTCAATGCTCTAAAAAAGCCCCCTAAAATTGTGTGTGTGAATGGTTGTAGCATTTCAAATTTAGACACATCAGAGAGTTCCATATACAATAAGAATGAGCTCAGAACTCATGGCCCAAAGGTAGCTATATAATACAGTAAAAATTCAGGATTCAGAGTCTATTGCTTTAAGCCCAACACGGTGCTTGGCACTGTGTGTAGGAAACTACCACAGAGCAACCACTCTACATTAAGGAGTATGGGGGGGCTGGATTTTCACCTTTCTCCCATCTTGTTTCAATAGTTCTGATTCAACTTATTTATAAAATAAAATCTTATTACAGAGTAAATCTTGCGATACTTAACCTAGAACAACACAGCTTTACAGGTGCATATACTGTATATCACCTTTGAAAACAATGCAAATAAACCAAAGGAGCACACAGCACACCACCAAAGACTTTTCAATAAATCAAGTCCCAATGTTAATATCATGTCTATATTCAATCCTTGATTTCACACTATTTATGTCTGCTACACCAGCTACTCATCCAGTGAAATAGTAAGATAAATAAAACAGTGGTAATGCACTGTCAAGTGAAATTAAAATACTCCACGTGGTTACAGATGACAAAAAAGTACCTAGAATATTTTTAGAAGTCTTCCACCATAAAAGTTACAAAATAAAGTCCTAGTGCTTAAAGAGCTGCTCTCTAGGAAACCTGTTATTCAGAATAACTCATTCCCTGCCTTTTTCAAGTAACAGAGGTTTTAGAAGTTCAAACCATATGCTAAGTGTGCTGTAGTTTTAAGCCACCAAACTTTGTTCTTAGGCAGGAGAGCAAAGAGCAGACGGCCAGAAAATGTCTTCTGCACCTCTGTCTTCAAATGAACAAAGAGGCGGTCAAGGCGGGGTGGGGGGGTGGGGGTGGATATCTGGCTGAGGGGCCATGTCAGCACCACATGCTCCTCACTCACCTATGGCCCACAGAGATAGGCCACAGACCTGCTCAATCCTTGCAAACAGGAGGTATACCTGAACCCCATGGTGCTGGTCAAAAGACTCTGCAATCTAACATCTAGAATTCAGCAAGTGGGGAGGGAGGAACTAACTCAAGCTCATTATAAAGATCGAATTCTCTAAATGTGCTCTGTCCAATTCAATTCAGGAGCCACTAGCCACATGTGGCTATTATGAAATGAGAGTGGTGGAAGTATACACAACACACTGGATTTCAAAGGCTTAGTAACAATAACAAAAGAAGTAAAATTCCTGATTAATTTATATTATGTGTTGAAGTGAAAATATTTTGGATATAATGAGTAAATATAGTATTAAAATTAATTTCACCTGTTTCTTTCACTTTTATTTTACATGGATACTAGAAATTTTTAAATTACAAGTGGCTCAAATTTTATTTCCATTGGATAGCGCTGCCCTAGACTTTTAAAGATTTTTATGATCTTTTGTTTTAATATGTTAAGAAAAATTCCACTAATAAATTTTAAGCTAAGTTTCTAGTTTTTAACAGGCAGATTCCTCATAGCTTTTAGCAGAGCAGCAAAGCAAAGGACTGCTATAAACAACATAAGGAAAACCAGCAGCCCTTTTTACCTTCATCACTTTTTCTTCTTTCAAGTATAACTGTTTCTGGGAGTGGTTTAAAATTTGGGGCATTTATCCCCCTTGGTAAAAATGGTTATGTCTGGGGAAGAGAGTGGAGAATCCAGATAAAGGGTACTAGCAGCATCTTGTCAGGGAAATAAGAGTCCCCACTTAAGAGCTAATATGCAATCCTGTCACATGGGGAGGGGATAGTTAACACACTTAAAAGGATTATTGTTGAGAGTTGTGCCCTTAATAAACACTTGACCCAAAAATGACCAAATCAAGGCTCAAAAATGACCAAATCAATGCAATTCCTTATTACAAGTCACTTACTGAGACAAGTTTCACAGTTCTGCTACAAAGAACTCTTTTCTGTTACCTTTGCCATGTTAAGACTATTGCTGACCAAACACAGATCCTAAAAAAAAGTCAACAGGAGAAAAGGAAATATTAATTAACATAAATCAGCTCAGATCAGTAGCTACATTTGAGAAGCATCTGACCTTACATGACCAAAAATTAAAGCAGCTTCCCTTTCTAGCCCTCCCCAAGATGTGTAAACATGGGGTTAACACGATCATTCTCATATTTCCCTAAGAGTCTCCTAATTTCAGAAAGACTGAGTTTACCCTGCTCTAGTCTCACCAGTCCCCTTAAGCCAAAACCTTGAGGCCAAATTAGAACTCAGTGTAAACAGATTTCTATTTTTAAGGATCTATTTAAAGAATGTAAAACCTCTTTTTAAAAGGAGGGGAGTGTTAAGATGAATGAAAGCCTCTCATTTCACTTTAGAATTTAAAATCTGAGAACAAACGAAGTTTGTTCTTTCAGGCTTCTAAATTAGAATTTACATACTTAGGAAAAAGGGAAAAGCTACTTTTCACCATCCCAATCACAGAGGGAATAATAATTCCTTATTCCTTCACCAATTTCAGAGTGATATGCCTGTGTGTCCTAAGTAAGCAATAAATGTTCTCTCTCCTTTACCTCCCTGAACCTAAATGGCTCACTCTCAGTCAAATCCTTAACAATAAAATCACTGAAGGTGGTGATGGCAGCACAACATTGTAAAGGTAACTAATGCCACCGAATTAAAAATGGTTAAAATGGTCAATTTTATGTTATATATGTTACCACAATAAAACACACACACAACACGGCGGGAAGAAGGCTTGTGAGCACTCTCAATTCCAGCTGTTTAAAAACAACCAGGGGCAGGACTTTTTCCTTAAAATGAAGGTAGGGCCAGAGTAAATGGTAAAGGAGGGAGAAGACAGACAGTCTAGAAAGACAGAAAAGAAAGCAAAGGGCGGGGGACAGGCAGCCCAAGTGCTGGAAGATAAGGATCAGGACTAGCAAAGGCGTAAGGAAAACAGCATCAGCCCAAAGAGGTCAGAGGTCACTGAAGAGACCAGGCACTCCCTGTATCACCAATCAGCTTCCAGTCCACAGCTGCGCTGCCTCCGATTGCTGCCTCCTCCCTTTTACTAAGCTAAGCAAGGTCAGAACTTGCCTAGGGGGCCACCAAATGAAATTCCAGGTGCTACGGGAAGTGAGGGTTCAGGTTCACTGCTGGATGGCCCCTTCCTCTAGAGCCAGGTGAAGCTCAATTCAAGAGTGCAAGTCCTTGAAGGGTCTTTTCTAAGCCTGACCAGTTGGGTCAAGACCATTTGGGGAATTGGGAGGTTTCGGAGCCATTTCATGCAACCGCTTCCTATGCCTCTGGTAACAACTTCTTCCAATCCAAAGATCAATACAAAGAGTACACAATTTTCACTTAGAGACCTCACTATAACATCTACAGACTTCTATTTTTATTCATCTGGTGACAAGTCTGTCTCCCTCAAAAGGACTGCAAGCTCCCTGAGGACTGGCAGGTTTCCACTCAAATCCATCTCCACTACCTAGCAGAGCAGTGAGAATGGCATTTGAGTGCCTAACCACAAGATAAACACTGGCGACGTCTTCTTGTATTTAATCCTCACAACCATATTAGTTACTACTATTGTCCCCATTTTTCAAATTAGGACAACTGTGATTCAGAAAAATAACTTTCACAGGGGCCCACAGCTCGTTAACACCAGAACAGGAGCTCAAACCCAAGGCCCACTGACCCCAATGCCGATGCTTTGGACATTAGGCCAGCAGTTCTCAAACTTTCTAGTTTCAGGACCTCTTTATACTCATAAAAATGGAAGATTCCAAAGAGCTTTTGTTTCAGTGGTTTATATCAATATTTACCAAATTAGAAATTATACTTGTGTAATTAAAGATTGGGGGGGGGACGGGCAGCAGAGTAAAACCCCCTTGACTTAAACTTTTTAAGTGGGCAAGGAATCACTCATTACCATGGAGTCTGTGATATCCTTAAGGGAGCAAAATGTCGGTTTCCCCCTTCCCAATGCCCCACACAGAATGAAGAAGGGGGGTCAAAACTACGGTTAGAAGAGTCTCCATGCATCACAAACTTGGATTTGACTCTCAAGTTCTCCCTTTTTAACTCTCTTTATTACAGATGAGGTGCATGACCTCTATAAAACTCAGCCTCACTGTCTGCAGCAACGGGAGTAAAACTCTTGGGCTCATTTTGAAGACTCAGAATAGTGTCTGGCTCACAAGCAGGTGCCCAAATGTTGACTGTAGTCATTGCTGTTATTATTAGCTATAGAAAAGGAGAGAAGGATTAAAGAGAATTTTCCATTTCCACAAAACTAAGCAAGGTTTTTGAACAGACATGTTTTTCCTTCCCTTACTCTAAAAATAAGGTTATTTTCAAAGCGAATAAGGGAAGAGCTTTGCTTACGATGATAGTGCAAACTAAGATTGAAACCTATCTTCAAATATTTATTTTCCCATTTGAAAGTCAACATTCCTTTCTGTCTTCACAGCAACCTTGAAAAGAACAGTTACTGTAGATATTAAGGTCAAAAAGCACTGTTTGAAGGTTTGATTCTGCTAGAGATAATGACTTTGAGGCTCTGAATTTATTTAATAAATTTTAGGTGCACAGTATGATAAAGTAGGCTTTAAATTATGTTGGTTAGGGGAAAAATCAAAGATGATATAAATCACCTCGGAAGCCAAAGAACTCAACACGTTTTAGCGAAGGCGCAAAAGTATATTCCATCTTCCCAGAATACTCAATGTCTGGCTTCCTGAGGCCCTTGGCATGGGATGGACATGCCCACAAGCTTGGACAGCTCTCTCCTCTCCCTTCCCTCGTGTAAAATAGTAGTAGGCACAAGGAGGAGGCTAGCTGCTCTACCAAAAGAAGATTTATGAGGCCTTCTGTTTTACAGGGTGAGAAGCCACTCTGGTAGTACCAAAGCTGGTTCCCCCAACATCATCCCTACAGCTGACACCTCAAATAAAGGTGGCTGGACAAGGAAATGATTAACAACTCTTATCTATCTGAGTGAATTCTGAATCACTCGGATTTAGCGCGTGGGGTTTAACGGAAGAGATTTACTGGATAGTCTCCTATATGCCAAATGTAAAGGAAGCAAGTTTACCAGAGTCGGGTTTGTTGGGGTTTTTTGCTGTTGTTTTTTTAACCTTTGGTCAACAGAATTTATGAAAAATAAATATAGGGAAGCGGATGTGACTCAAGCAATTGGGCTCCCTTCTACCATATGGAGAGTCCCGGATTCGATTCCCGGGGCCATCTGGTGAAAAGCAAGTTCGCCCACACAGCGCTGAGAGCTGGTGCAACAAGATGACGCAACAACAACAAAAAAAGACAGAGGAGAGACAGTGAGAGACACAACAAAACCAGGGAGCTGAGATGGCTCTGGCGATTGAGTGCCTCTCCCCCATGTCGGAAGGTCCCAGGATCGGTTCCCGGTGCCTCCTAAAAAGAAGATGAGAAGAGAAGATAAGCAGACACTAGAATGTGCAGTGAATGGACACATTGAGCACAGTGAGTGCAAACGGGGGTGGGGGGGGATAAATAAATTTTTAAAAAAAGAAAAATAAATATAAACAGGTTGACAGAGAAAGTAGTTGGCAATCTCCACTAAGAACCCACAGCCCAGGGCACCCACTATTACAGATACACTCTGTGCTTTATAGTTCTTAAATTGTATCAAATTGATTAGTATCAATGAAAAAAAAAAAAAACTTTCACTTCACTGTCCTCTCTTGAAAGCTATTTAAAAAAAAAAGAAAGAAAACCCTAAGACTTTAGAATCAAATAGTATTTCAGGAAATAACACTCGGGGGCTCCTACCATGAAGAAGATAAAAGTTGTCTTCATTTTTCCTTTAGGGCACCCATGCCCAACAACAGTAGGATTTGGCTAACAGCAAGGTTTGGAACCCCCCAGAAATCCAAATCCCTCCCCGATATTTTAAAAGGAGCACTACTGTCCTCACTTAGTATGTCTGCCTGTTTCCAGAACATCCACTATGTGCAAGGAAGGAAAATAATGTGTCGACTAGCAGCTTTATTCGAGGTGTCACTGCAGAGATACTGGTGGACCTTGTCAGGGGACTACCAGTGTGGCTTGCCCTGTAAGCAACTGATCCTGCCCTTAAGAATCACAGTGTAACAGGAGACAGCCAGGAGACGAACGACACGCAAACCCCCTGCCAGACCTGCCAGGAATCAGGACAACCGGCAGGAGCCACGTGGCAGGAGCCACGATGACTGCATGTTACTGGTGTCAGCAAACGCCAAGCCTTTGATGAGCACTATCTCGTTTAATCCTCACACCACCTCACAAAACAGATACTACTGTAATGAGCCCTATTTTACAGCTGAAAAAACTGATTCTCAGGTTAACTTTCCCAAGGTTAACCTATTTGGTGGCCACTCAGGCAGAAGTAGTCTTTCCACTGTAAGCTGCACAGGCCATCCAACGAAAGAGGAAGCAGGATGGAAAAGGCAGAGACACGCAGGGGCCATGAAAGCAAAAAGAGGACATCAGAGGCGGCCAGGAGAAGACAGCCCCTGAATTAAGGCCCTTACAGCTCTCCAAAAGCACAGGAGAATGGAGGAGGAAGAAGTCCAAGATGTCTTAAAAAATCATTGAGCCAAAAAAAAACGTCTGCAGAGCATTATCCTGCATTATCTTTCACTCCACAAATCTCAAAGCACTAAACCACCTCCCACAGGTTACTATCAATTTTGTTCAACCCAGGAATCTCTAGAATCCACTGACTTTGTCCCATGTAAAAGGATATACTACTGCTAATTTTCTAAAAACCTGCAGAGAAGTTACTTCGAGGACTGACCGGGTCATCTGTTTCTCAAAAAACCCTGCCTCGGATGGTTTTACCCCTCGGGTTGGCCCCTGTGTCCATCAAGAGTCAGTTGGTTTCTGGCCAGAAGCGGTTTTTCTAATTACTACTGTTCAGTGGCCATAAGAGAGGATCCAGGTTTGCTTAGACTCCTTGTGTTTGGAGCATCACAGCCTTTACCCAGGAATGTATTTTAGCAAGTCCAGAGAAGAACAAGTAAAAGGGGGCTTCCTCTACTTCTCCTTTCTGGGAAGTGGGGTGGTGGGAGGGTGTAGGGTAGGAGAAAGGAGGGAGGGAGCTGTGGGCTGTCCCTGTGAGCCATCTCCGGCCACCTAGTAGCTGTGTGATGTTGGCAGGGAGGCTAGTTAACCTCTCTGCTTCTCACAATCTCTCTTTGCCTGCCACAAAGCTGCGGGTCCCTCCAGCTTAACTTCCACTTCCATTCACTCCTGGCAAACTTGAAACAAAGGGCAGTGAGAAAGTTAAAGGAGACAGGGGCTTAAGTGAGAGGGGAGGAAGGGGAGGAAAAAGGCGTAATTTGCACCCTGATGATAGTGAGTAATCAGCAAATGACAGCTTTTTCCTTTTCCAACTTTCTTTCATCTGAGTCACCTGTTCCAGGCATAGGATCCTAGCCCTGAGCAATTTACAAGGAGTGGCAAAGAAAGGAAAAAGGAACCCACAATAATTTTAAAGTGTGCATTCGTCAGCACGTTTAACAAAACACCATGCAGCCCTACCAACGGATTACTCCAGGCCTGTCTCTTTTCCAGATATTACTACTCAACATTTCCAAATCTTATACTCTGACCCATGAAATGAAACAACAATTAGGGATAGTCAAAACAAAAGCAAAAACAAAAACCTCTCACGTTAGTAAGTCCTAACTTAGGTGGTTTGGAGTAGTAATGTGCATTCAGAAATTCCTTGGAATCACCTGACCTATATAATTTACTCAGAGGGCATAGCTCTCATTGCCAAATAAGTATGGCAGCCAGATCTGCTACCAGGAAGCCTCAGCCCAGAAACCTGCAGAGGGTGAGCTCCCTTCACAACTTCTGAACAACAGAAACACTACACACCCAAACGATTTTAAAAAGAGAAAAAGTACCAGAAGTCAGAACGTCAGCTCTTCCAGGTAACAAATAATTTCACAAGATTAAACTTTATTAGGAGCTTTATCATCTGTGTCTCACAGACTTGTCATAATGACTAATTTTTCATAATCAAAACTCCAAATTGCCCAATAGTCCCTTTTTTCTGTGTGTGGACAGCTCACGATAGCACAGCAAGTTCGTAATACTGTGATGGTAAAAATGAGTTCTCAAAAGAGAGAAGGAAGGAAGGGAGGAAGGAGAGAGAAGAGGGGAGAGGAAGGGAAATGGGGTGCACGGAGAGAGAGATTTTAATGCCAGGGCTTTACTTGCTTTTATTTTAATGCGCATCTGTTTAAACCTTTCTTTCAGTCAACAAACTTTTGTTAAGAATCCACCAGGTGCCCAGTACTGCAGGTGCCACAGCGCTAACTCCACAGCCACTCAGACTCTACATTCTAGCAGGAAGGATCAACAGGTACAGCGCAAGGAGTGATTACAAAGGTGCACCAGGGACGGGGGTGCACTGCAAAGGGGCTTAGCCTGTGCAGGACAACCAGAGAAACCTAGTGAAAATAACTTAGAGAATGAATCATTATGATGGGACAGAGATGCAGGAAGGCAAGCAGAAGCATTCTAAACGCACAAGTACTAGCTTGTGGGGACCCCTCTCTACCATTAATCAAAGTTAAACAAATGTAAAAACGCAATGTGCCAAGTCCTGCGACCCGAGACTCCATGCTAGCAGTGCCTGAATTTGTGCGCAGGACCCTGCTCGGGAGGCCAGTCTTTACTGCCTGGCCGGAAAGAGCTCTGAAAGCAGCAGAGACAGACAGGAGGAGTGTGGCAGCAGCACGAAGATTAGGGGGACAGAGGGGCTAGAGGAGGCCGGGACCAAACTGGGGGCTGGGCCAGCCTGCACATACAGCCTCCTGCAAGAGTTTGTGGCCTTTCTCCTCTGAGCAAGGGGCAAATACAGGAGGGGGGTGACGTGACCAGGCTCCTGTTCTGAACACATACTGAAAGCTGAACTGTCAGGAGCAGACCAAATGTGGGGGCTGTGAGAAAACAAGTCAAAAGCTATCCTGATCTCAACAGCAGCTCTAGGACTTTCAGCTTTCAAAGTATCTGATGCCAAGGTGCTTTTGGTGGAATAAAACACATGTAATAGTAGACTGCTGGAAAGGATAACAGGGCTACCTTCTGAGAATACCATTAGTAAATAGAAGGCTGAAGAAAGTGACCTTCTCCCCTCCAAAAATAGTATCAGTCACACTGGGTGTGAAGGTCAGCAACCATTCAGAGCTGTTCTGAGACTGTGTCACCATCACAAGCTGACCTGTCAACCAGCACCACCCATGCATTGTATCGTATAGTATCGCAGGCAGCTCTCAAGTTCACACCCTCCTATCTTCCTCCACCATCTCAGCTCAGGCCATTCCTACTCCAACAGCATCCAATCGGATGCCCTGCCATCCTCCCCAGACTGCTGGGGGGGGGGGTCTTTCTCAGGTACAATAGTCTCTCCGCTGCTCCAGGCTGACGCCTGAGCAACTTGGTTTGACACCAGGGCCTCCCTTGGGGATCTGGTCCTTGCCTACCTTTTGCCCTGGCCCTGGCCCTGCCCCGGCCCCACCCAGCAAATGACTGGGAAGAGAGAGTGGGGGTATTCTGAGAAGTGTGTACTCTTAAGATCTACAGAGTCTCCATTTGGTCTGAACAGGAAACCCTACTACAAGACAAAGCAGGCCATACCCGGCTGGTGCCCTGGCCTTGCTGTGGGTGCCTCCATTTTCCCACGGAAGATGGCCCCAAGACCCTCTCTCCTGCCCTTGCCTGCTTCCCAACGGCCCCCGCCCACCACCCTAACAGGGATCCCATTTATACAGTCCCTACGTTGTATAGTTGCATTCTAAGCCTTTTCTACCATGGGGAAGTAAAGGGCTTTGGAGCTGGGGGGGGGGGG
>JAQZBX010070175.1:0-15461 GCA_029593785.1 Cabassous unicinctus
CTTTTCTGGTGTACAGTTCTATGAGTTTCCTCCTCCCTCCCCAGCTTGCTGTCTGTGTCCATTTGCTGGGTGATCTTCTGTGTCTGTTTCTTGCCTTCTCTTCACATTTTTCTCCACCAGGCTTCACTGGGATTCAAACCCTAGGGACCTCCGATGTGGGAGAGAGTCACATTATCACTTGCGTTACCTGTTCCTGGTTTCTGGTGTGTCTCGCCTTGACTCTCTCCTGCGTCTCTTTTTTTGTTGCATCATCATCTTGCTGTGTGGCTCGCTGCGCATCCGCGCCGGCCTGGGCTTGCACTCACCGTGCAGGCCCGGCTTGCCCGCTTTTTTTTTTTCACCAGGAGGTCCCGGCTATCGAACCTGGGTCCTCCCATATGGTAAATGGATGCCCAACCACCTGAGCCACATCTCCTTCCTTCCCTCCCTCCTTCCGTTCTCTTTTTAAAATTTACCATCTAAACTTACACTTTGATTAAGAAAGGGACTGCTGTTAATAATTACACTAGGTCAGCTCGCATAAACTGTAACTGTGTTGTACAAATCAAAAATAAAAGAGATTACACAGTAATGAGCACTCCAGCTGAGGCATAACCAGGCCATCACAGATTCACAGAATGTCCAAAAATGGAAGTACATAGATGAATATGTGTTAGTGCTTTTCCTCTAGTTCAGATTGTGGAAACATAAGCAATTGCAGCTAACTTGACTTTCCAGTAGCCCGAGGCAGCTAGAAGAGGGGTGGGAGTTTGGAGAGGGCTGAGGGTCCAGACAAGTTGACTAAGACCAGTCTGCTGGCCAAGTGCAGTGAGATCTTGTTTTCAGAAGATCCTGAGTGGGCAGAGGTGTCATCTGAAGAGAAGAGCAACCATAGCACAAGTGTCCAAAACAGCAGGGAAAGATCCCACCTAGGTTATCTCATCTAGGCCCATGGTTTTAAATATTTATATTTCTCACCCAGACCTTTCCCTCGAATTCTAGACTCACAGAATTAACCATTTCTTTGACATCTCAAATCAGCTATTAGGTATTTCAAACTTAACATGGTTGACTGAACTTTTGATTTTCTACTCTATTCCCTACCCAAATCACATTCTCCCTCAGGCTTCCCTTCCCAGTAAATGGTAACTTCATTTTTCCAGTAGTTCAGGTAAAAAACTTTGAGCCATTCTTGATTTTCCTCTGTCTCTCACATCACCTTCCAACAAAGAAGCCTCTCCTTCAAAACATACCTAGAATCAGCCTGATTCGTACAATTTTCAATACTACTAGTGTGGTCTAAGCCTTCATCATCTTTCATCGGGATTATTTCAATAATCACTTCACTGGTCTCTCGCCCCCCAGTCTACTCTCCACACGGCAACCAGAGTGATCTGTAAAAATAACATGAGTTATAATTTCCAGCTTTATGTGCCTCATAGGTTTGGAATTGACTTTCTTTTCTGGTATATATGGAACCCGCATTGGTGCTGTAAATAAATTTGGAACAGAAGAGAAAAAGTTTCATCAGACTTTTTAGCATTTTCATTGGCATTGGAAAATTTTTAGAAAAAAATGTTTGCTTTAAAAATCCTTTTGGAGACTTCTGGGAAGATGGTGGATTAGGACACAGGACTCTCTCTTCTCCAAGAAAAATAGCTAGAGGACAGGCAGTAATGGCCTGGAAAAAATGTTCTAGGACACTAGGGGAATGCTGGACACTGCCCAGAAGTGAGAGGGGCATAGGAAGAGAATCTCAATAGAAATAATGTAAGTGGAAGAAGCAGCTGCAGCCGCTGGCCCACCTCCCCCACCCTACGAGCAGAGAGTTTTGAATTCTCAGGCCTCGGGATGGGACAGTAGCTACAGACAAAAGAGGCTGCAGGGATCCACTTCCCCAGGAAAGGGGGGAGAGGGGGACACAGCCCAAGGCTGACTCATCTTTTGGCCTACAAATTTGATCTGCTGTCCCATGAGCACTTCCAGGCTGAGTGGGGCTGCGCCATTTTTTCCATTGGGAGCCGGCATGGGACTAACGAGATCCGACCATCTCAATCACCCTCTCTACTGACAGGGACTGGTTGTTGAGGATGTAGAGGGAGTGGAACTGTTTCCTAACTGGGATAAGGAAAGGGGCTGCCAGCAAAGATTGGGGAACAGCCTCTGAGAAAGTCTGGATTGCGAGGCTCTTAGCCTCCAGGCGGGATCCTCTGTCACACTGATCCAGACCCTGCTTCAGTGAACACACTCCCACCAGGCTTTGAACTCAGAGGGCTGTCAAAAAGCTCCATCTGCTGGCAGATCAAGGAAGTGCATGTGAGGGAATTAAAAGTAAATAAGCAAGAGAGGCTTTTTCTGGCCTTTATAGCCTTCCTCCACAAGGCCCTTGGAAGCGGGTCTGCAACACATTACTGGGTCAAGGGCCCATATTTGAGCAACCAACAGGGACAATCCTAAAGACCTAGAACAGGTTAAACCAAGAGTCAAAGAACAGCAGTAACAGCTTCCAACTACTGAATCCCTATGAAAGAGAGAGAAATTGAGCTTCAGAGTAATCTCACCAACATAAATCAGATGCTTAGACATCAGCAAAAAATTGCAAGCCATACTAAGAAAATGGAAGAAATGGCCAAACCAAAGGATATCAAAGCCCCAGATGAGACATAGGATTTGAGACAACTAATCAAGGAGATTCATACAAATTTCCAAAATCAAATTAATGAGTTGCAAGACAATGTGGCTAAAGATTTAAAGGACATCAAGAAGACACTGAGTGAGCACAAAGAATTCGAAAACCTGAATAGAAAAGTTAACAGAGCTCATAGGAATGAAAGACACAATAGGTGAGATTAAAAAAAAATTAGAGGCATATAATTCCAGACTCAAAATGATAGAAGAAAGAATAAGTGATACAGAAGCACAACAGTTAAAACTGAAGAGAGGGAAGAAATGAGAGAGGAAAGAATGGAAAAAATTGAGCAAGGGCTCAGGGAGTTGAATGATTACACAAAGTGTAACAACATACATGTCATGGGAGTTCTAGAAGGAGAAGAGAAAGGAAAAGGGGCAGAAAGAGTATTTGAGGAAATAATGGCTGAAAAATTCCCAACTCTCATCAATTAAATTGACTTACATGTCCAAGAAGCGCAATGTACCTCAATCAGAATAAATCCTAATAGACCTACTCCAAGACACATAAAACCAGAATGTCAAACGTCAAAGTTAGAGAAAATTCTGAGAGCCACAGGGGAGAAGCAAACTATCACATACAAGGGATGCCAAGGAAGACTTGTGTGTAGTTGTCCTCAGAAACCATGGAGGTGAGAAGACAGTGGTATGATACAATTAGGGTACTGAAAGAGAAAAACTGCCAGCTGAGAATTATTTATTCAGCAAAATTGTCCTTCAGATATGGAATTGAGTTTAAAATCTTCACAAATAAACAGAAACTATGAGAGTTTGTAAAAAAGAATCCACCTTTGAAGGAAATATTAAAGGGAGCCTTACAGCCAGAAGGAAAAAGAAGGAGAAAGGCACTTGGAGGAGAGTATAGAAGGAAAGAATAGTAGAAAGGATACCCAAAAGAGTAAAAAGACAGACAAAAATAAGATATGACATATGAAAACCAAAGAATAAAATGGTGGAAGTAAATAATGCATTTACAGTAATATCATTGAATGTAAATGGATTAAACTCCCCAATCAAAAGATATAGGCTGACAGAATGGATAAAAAATCATGAGCCATCCATATGCTGCTTACAAGAGACTCACCTTACACCTGGGGATACAAACATCTCTACAATAACAGTTGGAGGCTTCAACACACCACTCACATCATTAGATAGAACTAGACAGAAGATCAAAAGGAAACAGAGAACTTGAACAATATGATAAACAAGCTAGACCTAACAGACATATACTGAATGTTGTAGCCCAAATCAGTGGATTATACATTCTTCTCTAGTGCTCATGGATCTTTCTCTAGGATAGACCACATGTTAGCTCACAAGGCAGGTCTCAATAAATATAAAAAGATTGAAATATACAAAGCACCTTCTCAGATCATAATGGAATGAACTGGAAATCAATAGTAGATGGGAAAGGGGAAAATCCACAAATGTGTGGAGGCTGAACAACACACTCCTAAACAGTGAGTCAAAGAAGAAATTGTAAGTGAAAATAGTAAATATATTGAGACAAAGAAAATGAGAACAAAACTTAACAAAACTTATGGGGTACAGCAAAGGCAGTTCTGAGAGGGAAATTTATAGCCCTAAACTCCTATATTAAAATAGAAGAAAACTAAAAGATCTAACTGAACAACTGGAGAAACTAGAAAAAGAACAGCAAAGCATTCCCAAAGCAAACAGAAGGAGAGAAATAATAAAGATTAGAGTAGAAATAAATGAAATTGAGAACAATAACAACAAAAAACAATAGAGAAAATCAACAAAACCAAAAACTGGTTCTTTGAGAAGATCAATAAAACTGGCTAACACTTAGCTAGACTAACAAAAAAAGGGAGAAAATACAAATAAAATCAGAAATGAAAGTGGGGAAGTTATGAAATATCAAAAGAGGCTATTATGAAAAACCATATGACAACAAACCAGACAACCTAGATGAAATGGACAAATTCCTAGAAACTCACGAACAACCTACACTGACACTACAAGAAATACAAAAATTTAACAAACCAATCACATTTAAAGAGACTGAATCAGTCATCAAAAATCTCCCAATAAAGAAAAGTCCAGGACCGCCAGATGGCTTCACAGGCAAATTCTACCAAGCATTTCGAGAAGAATTAACACCAATCCTGTTTACACTCTTCAAAAAAATTGAAGAGGAGGGAAAATAGCCCAACACATTTTATGAAGCCAACATCCCCCCAATACAAAAGGCAGATAAAATACCACAAGAAAAGAAAATTACAGTCCAATCTCTCTAATGAGCATAGATGCAAAAATTCTCAACAAAATACTAGCAAATATAATCCAACAGTATATCAAAAAAATTATACACCATGAGCAAGTGGGATTTATTACTAGTATGCAAGAGTGGTTCAACATAAGAAAATCAATTAACGTAATACACCACATTAACAAATTGAAGGAAAAAAACCACACGATCATCTCGATTGATGTAGAAAAGTCATTCGACAAAATCCAGCATGCTTTCTTGATAAAAACACTTTGAAAGATAGGAATAGAAGGGAAATTCCTCAATATGATAAAGGGCAAATATGAAAAACCCATAGCCATCATTGTACTCAATGGGGAAAGGTTGAAAGCTTTCCCACTAAGATTGGGAACAAGACAAGGATGCCCACCGTCATGACTGTTATTCAACATTGTGCTAGAAGTTCTAGCTAGAGCAATTAGACAAGGAAAAAATAATAAAAGGCATCCAAATAGGGAAAAATGAAGTAAAACTCTCACTATTCATGGATGACATGATCCTATATTTAGGAAATTCTGAAATGTCTCTGATAAAGCTACTTGAGCTAATAAACAAGTTCAGCAAAGTGGCAGGATACCAGAAACAGTACACAAAAATCAGTAATGTTTCTGTACACTAGTATCAAACAATCCGAGGAGGAAATCAGGGGGAAAATTCCATTTACAATAGCAATAGAAAAACTCAAATATCTAGGAATCAATTTAACCAAATAGATGCAGGATCTATATTCAGAAAACTATGAAACAATGCTAAAAGAAATCAAAGAAAACCTAAACAAGTGGAAAGACATTCCGTGGATTGGAAGACTAAATATCGTGAAGATGTCAATCCTACCCAAACTGATTTATAGATTCAATGCAATACCAATCAAAATTCCAACAGCCTACTTTACAGAAATAGAAAAGGCAATTACCAAATTTATTTGAAAGGGAAAGTGTACCCGAATAGCAAAGCATTCTAAAAGAGCTATGTGGGAGGACTTTCACTGCCTGACTTTGAAATATACCACAAAGCTACAGTGGTCAAAGCAGCATGGTACTGGCATAAAGATAGAAACATTGATCGGTGCAATAGAATTGAGAGTCCAGAAATAAACCCTCACCTCTACAGCCAACTGGTTTTTGACAAACTTATCAAGTCCATGTTAACGGGACAAAACAGTCTCTTCAACAAATGGTGTTGGAAGAGCTGGACATCCATAACCAAAAGAATGAAAGAGGACCTTCTCTCACTCCCTATACAAGAATCAACTGAAAATGGATCAAAGACCTAAATATAAAAACCAGGACCATAAAACTACTAGAAGAAAATGAATGGAAACATCTTAAAGATCCTGTGGTAGATGGTGGTTTCTTGGATCTTACACCCCAAGCATGGGCAACAAAAGAAAAAAATAGATAAATGGGACCTCCTCAAAATTAAACACTCACACCTCAAAGGTTGAAAGGCATTCAACTCAATGGGAAAAATATTTGGAAATCACATATCCGCTAAGGGTTTAATACCCTGATATATAAAGAGATGCTACAATTCAACAATAAAAAGACAAATGACCAGATTAAAAAATGGGCAAAAGACTTGAATAGACATTTGTCCAAAAAAGAAATACAAATGGCAAAAAAAAACCATGAAAAAATGTTCAACGTAACTAGTGTTTAGAGAAATGCTAATCTAAACTACTAGGAGATATTATTTCACACCTATTAGAATGGCCAGTATTAAAAAGACAGAGAACTACAAGTGGTGGAGAGGATATGGGGAGATAGGAACACTTATTCATTGTTGGTGGGAATGTAGAATGGTACAACCACTGTGGAGGACTTGTTTGGCAGTTCCTAAACAAGTTGAACATAGATTTGCAATATGACCCAGCAATACCACTATATCCTGAAGAACTGAGAGCAGTGACGTGAACAGACATCTGCACACCAATGTTCATTGTGGCATTATTCACAATTACCAAAAGATGGAAACGACCCAGGTGTCCACCAATCGATGGATGGATAAACAAATTGTGGTATAGACACACGATGGAATATTATGCAGCTGTAAGAAGAAATGAAGTTGGGAAGCATATGACAAGATGGATGAACCTGGAGGACATTAAGTTTAGTGAAGCAAGCCAGACACAAAAGGACAAATACTTTATGATTGTGCTATTATGAATTAAATATATTGTGTAAACTTATGGAGTTAACAATTTTAATATGGGTCATCAAAAAATAGAATGAGGTTAGAGAATGGAAAGCTGAGGGTTATCTTGTGCAGAACTGGTAAAAAGGTTGTGTGTTAATCTTTGGAAATGAATAGAAAAGGTGAAAACACAACACAATGTTTATAAGTAGCAGAGCTATTATATGGGTATGTTTTGAGCTGGGCCAATAGGGTGAGCCTCCCACCTGAACCTGTTGGAATCGCTATAGAGCAGATAGTCATGCTAGAGTGCATTTTGCACAAAACCCATGATGATCTGAGAAGAGCACACAGGCATTGGTGATGGTTTCTATCCTTTTCACCATATCTGGTCCTGCTGCTGCTACTTTGGTCTTGGGGAGAAAAGGGTGAATGTGAAAGTGAACCCACATTTTCTGAGCACCTATCATCTGCTGGGCATTGTACTAGGGCTTGACTATGTGTGTGTTTAGTCTGCGTAACAGCATTGCAAGGTAGGTGATCCTATCTCCATTTTTTAAAAAGAACAAAGATATGGAGAGCATGCTGGGATCTCTTCAATGACAGAGGAGATAAAAGAGGAGAGGAGAGGAAGGCAATGGGGAAATAATAAATTAGGAGGGGAAGAGCAGGAGGACGAAACTCCAGAGTAGATTGTAGCAACACTGAAATCAGGAGGGGAGCAATGTTCCCCATCAAAAAGGAGGTCTAACTCAGTACACACTTTCAATCCTTTAGCCTTCCAACATCAAGCATTTGCTGCACATTGAAAGTGGAGGGGTGGCAGTGTTTGTCTGTGTATTTTGTTTCTTCTGTATTCTCAATGAAGAGGAGGCTGTTGCTGGGTTGTTAGGACACATAAATTGCATCTTGCTACTTAACAAAAAATGACAGCAAAGAGATAAATCTATGGTGCTCAAGCTGAGTATGCCCGAGAGAGTTCTAGCTTGTAATTACAGGCTATACCATGTTCTGAGGATGTATTTCATGGATTGTCGAGAAGTGCTGTAAATTGAGAGAACTTCACCTGGGTTTCATCCTCCCTCTGGGATCATTTCGGTAAAGTTCTCTGGTCTGTAGCCTTAATGAAGACAGTAGATTCTCCCTGAGGCTCAAACTAGCTTTTGATTCATGTGCTTTTAGGACCTCTGCTGGTGAACATGTTCTAAATAATTTCAGTTGACTATAATTTATGATACTAGGTGATATAAACTATTCCCACTTAAGCGAATTAAACTGCAGTAGACACGAAAATCTTTGTTATATAATTCAGTGCATACAGGATGAGATAGAAGCGGGCAGAAAATATTATAATATTTCATGTACATATTGGCAATGTTAGGGGCAGCTATTATGCCTTGAGAAGGTCATTGATGGAGCAACTGTAAAAGCTAAGTGTGTAGGAGTGGGGGCAGTTGTGACACTAGGATAATGGGTGCAGTGAAGGCTCTAACCTCCCCCAGCTTTGTTTTTTAAAACAGCTTTATTGATGTATACTCTATATACAATCAACTGTATACATCTAAAGTATATCACTTGTTTTAATCTATGTTTACTTCTGTAAAACCATCACTGCAATCATGAGAATGAACAATCAGTCATCTCCCCAAATTTCCTCGTGCCCCTTGGTAATCCCTCCTTCCTGCCCTTTCCCAAGTTTATGTATATAGAGTTGTTCATAGTATTTTCTTTGGACCCTTTTAAGGTATGCAGAGTCTATAGTGATTCCTAATTTTGGTAATTTGTGTCTTCTCTTCTTTTTTTAAGTCTTTCTAGAAATTTATCAATTTTATTGATCTTTTCAAAGGACCAGCATGATTTTCTCTATTGTTTTTGTTTGTTTACAATTTTGGTGAGTTCATCTCAGATCTTTCCTTCCTTCTGCTTGTTTTAAATTAATTTTATTCTTTCCTCTAGTTTCTGGAGGTGGAAGCTTAGATATGTTTAATTTTCATTTTCATTCAATTCAAAATATTTTCTAATTTCCCTTGGGACTTCCTCTTTGACCCATGACATGAAAGTGCATGAGAGTGCATTGTTTAATTTCTGAGCATTTGGAGATATTCCCGTTATCTTTCTCCTATTGAGTTCTAGTTTAACTCCATTATGATTAGAGAATGTATTTTGCATGATTTCAATTTTTTCAAGTTTATTATAGTTTGTTTTGTGACTTATGTGGTCTACATTAAATACTGGTGACTATTACAAAATCACTGAAAAGAATATGTGTTCTGCTGTTGTATGGAGTGTTCCATGAACATCAATTGGATCCAGTTGGTTGATAGTATTGCTCATTGCTTCTATATCCGTGCTAATTTTCTGTCTCCTAGCATTATTACTGAGAGGGGAGTGTTTAAATCACTGACTGTAATTGTGGATTTGTCTATGTCTCCTTTCAGTTCTGTCAGATTTTGCTTCATATATATTGAAATTATGTTGTCAGGTGCATATATATTTGGGATTGTTATATCTTCTGTATATTGTAAATAACTTTCATATACATGTATATGTACATATGTATGTATATGTATGTGTGTACATACATACAATAGAAAAGTTTTCCTTTTGCTTTCAGGCAGATTTACTATGTTATTTTTCTTTATTCACCTTATTTCACTGAATGGCTCAAAAGGCCACTTTTAATTTCCTATTCTTACTTTGTGGACCTAAATAAAATTTTCCTATTGATTTTAAATAAAGATTGCAAAGATCTTCCCCAACATTTTTTTTTTTTTTTTTCTAGAGGCTTTGTAGTTTTAGCTTTTACATTTAGGCATATGATCCATTCTGAGTTAAACTTTGTATACGGTTTATGGTAAGGGTTGAGATTCATTTCTTCCCCCCCACAAATTTATCCATTTGTGTTTGAACCATTTGTTGGAAAGAGTATCTTTTATCCAATCAATTACCTTGGAACCTTTGTTGAAAATCAATGATGAACATATTTCTGGATTGTTTCTCATTCTCTTGGTTACAGTAGCTTTATACTAAGTCTTAGACAGTGTAAGGCCTCCAACTTTGTTATTCTTGATCAAAATTATGGGTATTTTATTTCTTTTGGATTTCTACATGAATTTTAGAATCAGCTTTCAGTTTTACAAATTCTGGTGGGATTTTTGATAGGGAATTAAATCTATAGATTGATACTGAGTCTTCTAATCCATTAATATAGGTATTTCTCCATTTATTTAGGTATTTTAAATTTTCACTCAGCAATATTTTAGAGTTGTAAGTGTACAAGTCTTGCACATATTCTGTTAAATTTATTCCTTTGTATTTCATTTTTTACTTAGCTATAAATGATCCTGCAGGGATATCTGATAAGGATTGCATTCAATCTACAGATTGGTATTGAGTATTCCAATCCATGAATATAGATATTTCTCCATTTAATTAGGTATTTTAAATTTTCATTAAGCAATGTTTTAGAGCATTAAGTGTATAATTCTTACTTACTTTGTTAAATTTATTCCTATGTATTTCATATTTTACATTGGAATTAATTTTTTTTTGAAATATTTGGTAGAATTCCACAGTGAGGCTATCTGGACCTGGGCTTTTCATTGTGGTAGTTTTTGAATAATAATTCAATCTTTTTACTTTTTTTAGATCTATTAAAAATTTCTCCTGGAGTCAGTTTCAGAAATTTGTCATTTTTGGAATTTGTCCATTTCATCAAAGTTATCTAACTTATTGGCAAACAATTTTCTATAGTATTTCTGATAATCTTTTTTATTTCTGTGAAGTTGATAGCAATGTCCTCTTACATTACTGATTTTAGTAGTTTTGAGTATTCACCCCCAGCCCCTACCCCCCCCCCCTTTTGGCTTGGTCATTATAGCTAAAGGTTTGTCAATTTTGTTCATCTTTTCAAAGAACCAAGCCTTGGTCTATGATTTTCTCTATTTTATTAATTTCTGCTTTAATCTTTATTTCCTTTCTTCTGCTTACTTTAAAATTAGCTTGTTCTCCTTTTTCTAGTGTCTTCAAGTGAAAGGTTATGTTTTTGACTTGAGATATTTTTCCTTGTTTAATAAGTTTACAGCTGTAAGTTTCCTTCTAAGCACTGTTTCAGCTGTATCCCATAAGTTTTGGTATGTCGTGCCTTCATTTTCAGTCATTTCAAAGTGTTTTTTAATTTCCCTTTTTGGTTTCTTTGGCCCATTGGTGTGGTTTAATTTCCACATATTCATGAGTTTCCCAAATCTCTTTCAGTTATTGATTTCTAATTTTACTCTGAGTGATAGAATAACATAATTTGTAGATCTCAACCCTTTAAAAATTTTTGATGCTTGTTTTAAGGGCTAGCATATGGTCTATCTTGGTAAATGTTCCACGTGCATTTGAGAAGAATGTGTGTTCTGCTATTGGGTAGAGTGTTCTATAGACATCTGTTAGGTCTCGATTTATTTTGTTGTTCAAATTTTCTATTGCCTTGATCTGCCTAGTTGTTCTATCCATTACTGAAAGTGAGGTACTGAAGTCTCTAACTGTTATCTTTGAATTATCTTTTTCTCCCTTCATTTCTGTCAGTTTTTACTGGTACTTTGCAGCTCTGTTAAGTACAAATATTCTTATATTAAATCTTCCTGATGGATTGAGCCTTTTATCATTAAAAAATGTCTCTTTATCTTGAGTAACATTTTTTTTTGTTTTAGTCTATAAAGTCTTTAAATCTGCTTGTTTTCTGTTTGTCCCATATGTTTTTAATTTTTTTTTTCTTCTTTTTCAGGCTTTTTGTGTTATTGAGTATTTTTCAATATTCCATTTTATTCCCTCTATTGGATAATTTATTGTACCTCCTTTTTTTTCAGTAATTGCTCTAAGGTTTATGTATGCATCTTTAATTTATTACAGTGCAACCTCAAATAATATTATGCCTCTTCTGGAATAATGTAAGAATTTTACAACAGTATAGTTTCTAGGTCTTTCCACTCTGTCTATTCAGAACCTGGATATCCCACAGATTGCTATGAGCTATGGAGATTGTTCAGCTTACAACTCCCTAGTAGATGTTCTTTACCTGGTCACATAGAGTTTCATACAGTGCATGAGCCAAAGATGCAAGGGGGCTGCAATGGATTTCTAACTCTGACTCTGTCTAGCTTACTTACCTCTGCACCCTGCCCTGCCCAATCGCAGCTGCCTCAGCCTCCCCAACTCTGCTCTCTGTCTCCTTAACTGTCACGCTTTGCTAGAGCTCCCTCCTCCCTGCACCACAGTCTATAGAGTAGCTCCAGGAAGAAAGCTGGGACAATCATAGGCCTCGCCTCGTTTGTTTCACTTCTCTCAGGAGTTATAGTTCTGTGCTGTCTGTTGGTCAATGTCTGAAAACAGATTTTTCATATATCTTATTTAGTGGCCTGTTTACTGCAGTAGGGCAAGTCCAGTATCAGCTATTCCTTCATGGCCAGAAGTGGTAGTCACCTCTTTGGTATATTTGTATTTCTTGTAAGTTTATCTTTGCATTTGTCTATGTAGCACATTTTAAAATTTCTTATCATCATGTAGTTCATTGAAGTCGATGTTTATTCCTTTGTACCTAGTGATTATTTTTCTCAGTGGGTAAAATGTGCTTGCAGATTACACATTTTTAGGGTAAACACAAATTTTTCTCAGATCTGAAACAAAAGTTCTGTTATTTATTCAAACCAATATTCTAGAATTCACCACTTTTTAATTATTAGTTAGATTTTAGTATATATAATTTCATTTAAGCCAGTTCTTAAATAGAATAAGAATGTGATTAAAAAGAATAGATAAATCATACTCAGAGACTTATATATTGGAGAGAAGTTTTCCAGCCTTGTTTCTTGTCTTGGGAAAGAACTAGATTCATGCCACCTTTATGCCAATGGTGAATTTGCAATAAAAAAAGAAATAGCATGTTTCATGCATGTTATCTTTACAACCAGGAAATTCCAAAATGTATCTAGTCTAAATTAGTCCCCTTATAATGTAAACTGTACCTTCTCTTTTCCTATCCTTACGGGAAACCAAGATTAGGTGGACTTGTGTTTGTCCAAGTTTCAAATTATTGGTAAAGCAATGATGTCTATCATATGGCAGTGGAAAGAAACAAATACCTATTTGAAGACTTAATATTTAAAAACCTTCCTCAGGTACTGCTGGCAGGAATAAGATTGTATTTTTATTGGTAAAGGTCTGTATATGTAATTCTCTCTTGTTGACTTTTTTTTCCCCCAGTTAGGCCAGTAGTTTAATAAGGAACTGAGAGAAGAGAATAGAAATGGGAGAAAACAACAGATCATGGGTCCCAGGTATCCTTGTGTGCCGGTCCAGGCAGAAAGAGACTCTTGTTGACTCTTAATGACTCCCTTGTTTGTTTTTTTCTGTGTTTATAGCCTCAGTGAATTTCATTATCCATGGATTAAATATGACAACCAGTTTGCTAAGAACTACTAGGAGATTGCTATAACAAATATGAAAATTTATTATAAAGCCACTATAAATAAAACCAAAGCAGGAATAGATAGATTAATGGAAGCACTTAGAGTTCAGAAATTCACCCTTATATATATAGAAATTTAGCATATGATAAAATTATTATTCCAAATCAATGGAGGGAAGAAGAGATTATTTAAAAATTGGTGTTAAGACAATGGGATAAGCATTTAATGGAAAAATTACATTCTTATTTCATAATACACACAAAAATAAAGTCCATATGAATTAGGGAGCTAAACATAAAAATTAAATTATTAAGGAGGATATGTTCATAATTTTAAATGAGAGGAAACCCAAGCCAGAAACCATAAAGAAAAAGATTAGCTCATGTATACGTGTGTGTTTGTGTGTGAAATCATATGTAGATAAAAATGTCTAGGAAAGTGGATGTGGCCCAAACAGTTGGGTGCCTGCTTACCACATGGGAGGTCCCAGGTTCGGTTCCCGGTGCCTCCTAAAGAAGACAAGCAAGACAGTGAGCTAACGCAACAGGCTGGTGTGGCAAGATGACGCAACGAAATGATGCAACGAAGAGACACAATGAGGAAACACAATGAGAGAGACAACAAGCAGGAGTGGAGGTAGCTCAAGCCATTAGGCACCTCCCTCCCACATGGGAGGTCCCAGGTTCGGTTCCCAGTGCCTCCTAAAAATAAGATGAGCACACAACGAACAGACACAGAGAGCAGACAGCGAGTGCAAACAACGGGGGGTGGGGGTGGGATAAATAATTACAATAAAAAATACATATATATATATATTTATATATATATATTTAAAGACTTACTTTATCCATTTTAAACCTGCACCCCACCCCACCCCACCCCACCCCCGTTTTTGCTGTTTTTGTGTCCATTAGCTGGGCTATTGTCTGTGTCTGTTTCCTGCCCTCTCTTCTCATCCTTCTCCTCCTGTCTTCACTGGGATTCGATCCTGGGAACCTCTGATGTGTGCACCACCTCAGTTCCTGGTTTTCGGTGCGTCTCTTTTTGGCTCTCCCATGTCTCTCTCCTGTTACGTCATCATCCTGCTGCATGGCTAGGTGGGGCCTGGCACACCTGCGCACGGGGACTAGTGGCACATGCGCCTTCTATATTTTTTATTTTACCGGGAGGTCCCAGGGATCAAACCCAGGTCCCTCCACATGGCAGATGGACACCCAAAAATTTGAGCCACATCCACCCCCAATATATAGATTTTTAAAAGCCTAAAAAGTTCTACAGTAAACTCTTAGCAGTTTATCTTAAGGTGTAGGGTTAGAAGGGGATTTTACTTTAGTCTTTAGTCCTGTCTGTGTTGGGGTTTTTTGTTTTTTTTTACAATTAGTATGTGTAACAAATAAAATTGGGAAAAATTTTAAGTTTGAAAAAAAAGAAAGAGGTGATAACGGATATTACCTAGGTATACATGTTGAAACAATAATAGCAATTGTGCCCAGGCCACTGCAAGTGTGTCATATGTATTAACTTCTTTAAAGCTCACCACATCCTATGATTATTCCCATTTAAATAGTAGGATAGGTGGTCTAGAGAGGTCACACAGCTAGTAACTGGCAGAATAGGATTCAAACTCAGTCTGGCAGCAGAACTGAAGTCTACTGGGAGACTGAAAGCTATACTACATTAACTTTCAGAAAAATCACTGCCTGGACATAGACATAATCCTTGTCGATCCAATTTATGGCCACTCTTCTAGACATGATGGAATGCCCAGCTATGAATAGTGATTGAAATGTGTATCTGTTTTCATAACATAAGAAAGGTATGTCTGAGACAGGAAAGTAAAGAACAGAATAGTTTACATCCTACCTGGGAGACTGACGGTAAATCAAAGTACCTTCTCTTCCCTGTAGTCCGTGGTAAATTATAATCATTATTTT
>JAQZBX010070176.1:0-15460 GCA_029593785.1 Cabassous unicinctus
CACAATGACATTTATCTGAGACCTAGACACTAAGAGTATTGTGAGTATGAATTTGAATGGGGGGAGGGGGATTAAGACTGGATTTTCTTATTAAAACCAGGCACATTGCTGGCTATCATCTTCAATTTGCATTTCTCATTTACAACTCTCTTTCTTCATCTTGAATTAAGAAAGCCCAACAAAAGAAATGCTCTCCACCCCCATTCCAATGAGCTACAGAGAAAATGACTCTTTGAACTAGACGATATATTTTTCTGTTTCTGCCACTGTAGGGCCTCTGTACTTTCAGGTGTTTGATGAGTGAGAACAAGAGGTTCAAAGATGATACCACATAGAACATGAACTAAAAGAATTTCTTTCAACCAAAATGAAATCCACAGTAGCACTAACTAGTCAGAAATAACATAATCTCTTAAATCTGTGCAGTGCTTGACAATTTGCAAAGGGCTTGTATAGTCTTGACTATATTTGACTCATAGCCACCGTGTGAAGCAGTATCTTCCTTAAATTACAAATGAGGAAACTGAGGCTCAAAGAAGTCATGTGACTTTCCAAATTTATGCCGCTTGTCAGTGATGCAGCTGAGCCATGTGTTCAGATCCACTTTCCATCACTGCCATTCCAGGGCTTCTGAAATGGATAGTGTTGGGTAAATTTATGACTTTGGGGGCCTATCCTAAATTGATACCATTGACTCTTATTCTGCCATAAAATACTGCCCATGTTTCCCAAAGTTTCTTCACCCCAAGGGTGAAAAATGACACTGTTGTTACTCTGGCTCACTTATCATGCTGTAAGATAGAATTTGACGAAAGTGTCCGCTATTTTCCCAGAAGTTCCAAGAGGGTGTTTAATGTGGATCATAAGCAAGGCCCTAAGCTCACTCAGCCTCTCTCTATTGCTGTCACCTCTGCTGTCCTTGAAGCTCCAAAGAGACCTTACTCCTGGCTCCCACGCTGTAAAGCTGGCTCTACGTGCCCCTTCCTCTGCTGGTCTGGAGCAGCAGCCCGCAGGGGATGCACTGCCACCTCCTACTGGCACTGACACTATCTGTTGAAACCTCACCCTCACTGCCCACCCCAGCTCCCACTGTGTCGATACAAGTTATCCTGGAGGGGAGAGAATTCTGTTCCTCTTTACATCACTCCACTTAGGCCCCCAACTGCTCTCTACATGGTCTCTACATGGACCACCTGTGACAGTTTGAAGCTGGATGGAACCCAGAAGATCACGTCCTTAGCGCTAATCCATTCCTGTCCATGTAAACCTATTGTAGGTGGGACCTTTTGATTAAATTACTTCAGTTAAGGGCCTTTATGATTAGACCTTACTGCAGTTCTTTATAAACAAGATAAGCATGCAGAGACACAGAAAGAAAATGCCCAGAAGCTGAGAGAGAAGGCCCTGGGAGCCTGAAGCTGAAATCAATGGAACACATAAGCTAGAGGAGCCACTGAAGGCAGAAGCTGAAAGCAGGCCCAGAGGATAGGGAGAGACTAGCAGACGCCACCAGGTGCCTGATTGCCCACGGCTATGGCTGTAGATCGTGAAGAAAGCATCTTGTGATGATGTCTTGATTTGGAAACTTTTACTATCTTGTAAGCTTAAAAGCTAATGAATCCCCATTGTAAAAGCCAACCTACTTCTGGTATATTGCCTTGGCAGTCTTTAGCAAACTAGAACAGAAATTGGTACCAGGAGAGTGGGGTGCTGCTGTGCAAATACCAAAAATGTTAACAGGCCTTTTAAAATGGGTAAGGGGAAGATTTTGGAAGAATTGTGAGATGCTTCATAGAAAAGGCTACGTTGCTTTGAAGAGACTGTTGGTAGGAATATGGACTCTTAAGTGCACTTCTGATGAGACCTTAGAAATGATGAATGTGCCATTGCAAACTAGAAGAAAGGCCATCCTTGTTTTAAAGTGGCAGAGAACTTGGCAAAATTGTGTTCTGATGTTAGATGAGAGGCAGAATTTGAAAATGATGAGCTTGGATATTTAGCTGAGATTTCCAAACTAAAACACCATCTCTGTGTTAGAGGTCAGGAAACCAAGACTCAGCAAGGCTGAGCCATCTGTTTGAACGCCATGGTAGAAAGAGGCAGAAGGGGGTTTTGAACCCAGGCATATCTGGCTGCAAAGCCCCACACCCCCCCAAAGGGAAAGCATTCAGCCTCAGAGAACAGAGGCAGGCATGCAAGTTTTGTCCAGCACAAGAGCCTATGCCAGCTAATAGGGCACATCACCCAGACTGGCCCCTTGTGCATGCTCAGAGATGTAGGTCAAAATGCCTGGGATTGCAGGTGAACAAATGGGCAAACCAAACAAACAGCACCAGGTCATTAAAACCTGAGGGAACCATCTTAACACACACACACACACACACACACACACACACAACGTCTATGGGATGTGACTAGTGCAAGGCAGCAGCACTTTCGCACTCTGCCACTACTGATCTGGGAGTGTGCTGCAGGGGTCAGCATCCTAGCATTATGCACGATATATAGTATGCCCCCCAAAATTCTTTTGAATGAATGAATAGAAGGCTGGAATATCTAGATATTAGTGTCTTATTACTGAAGATTTTGAACTAAATCTTTTTACTCTCACATTCTCCAGGAAAGCAGCAGTGTCTTTTAAAGGTGAGAGCCACCTTTGGTACAGACCCGAGTTTAACTATGATCTTCTACAAGCTGTTTAATTTTCTGAACTTCAGTTTACCAAGCTGCAGTAAAGGGTTGATAATGTGATGAGGATTATGCAGGACAGTGTAGCTGAATCTCCTAGGGCAGTGCTCGCCCGGCTCAGCAGACATGGATTAATGCTCATTTCCTTCTTTCCACCTTCTTTATTTGTAGCTTCAGCCCTCAGTGACTGGGGAAAGGCCTTAGAAATCAGACACCTGATCTTAGTACTGACTCTTTGAGCAATAAATTAAATCATTCAGGTTTGTCTAATCTCACATTCCTAATCAATAAAATAATAATAATATTAGCAATTTTTTGTGAGGATGAAATAAGACTATTCCTTTAGCAAAATATATGACAAATCCTTTTCCTTAATTTGGCATTATTGCTATTTTGGGCTGGTAATCCTTTGTTGTAGGGGCTGTCCTGTACATTGTAAGATGGTTAGCAGCATATCTGGCCTCAACCCATAGATGCCAGTAGCACCCTTCCCTCCCTGTTGTGACAACTTAAAATGTCCAAGACATTGCTATATGCCCCTTGGGGGACAAAATTGCCCTCCAGTTGAGAGCCACTGTCCTAGACAAATGAGTGTATTATTATTTATCTTTTTCCAGCAAAAAATTATAGTAAGGGTATATGGCTGGCTCTCAAAGAAATAAGTGAAACTTTTCCTTGCACTACTTCTTCTCTTTGGTCTCTTTCACCTTCCAAGAGGGAGGCTTAGGACGGGCATGCCTTATTTCTAAAATGGTATCTTAGACTCTGGTGTTTAATAGATCACATATAACTTGGCCTCTCCTCTCTTTGTATGAAATAAAAGATCTTATTTATCCTTTATCCCTACTTTTTACTTACAAGCAAATTTATACTCCATTTAGAATAAGAACTGAAAGAAAACACACTGTTGGAAACAAGTTGCTTTGCTTTCCATCTGAAGAGAGGCAGGACTCCTTCTCCCTCCCAACCCCACAGCCACCAAACCCCAGGCTCTTTCCAGGGCCTCTGGAGGCTATCAAATAACAAGTATATCCACTGCTTCAGCCTAACTCTTCCCTTAGGGCTGTTGAAAGCCTTAGTACCTCTCACCTCCCAGGAAGACAGCTTTTCGATCCTCCCAGGCCCCAGAAGCTATTCTCAGTCTGCAAATGTGTCAATTTCTGGTCTCAGGATTCTGTGTAATCTTCTTAACAGCATCAAGTGTTCCTTTGTCAAGGAACATGGATTCTACCACCTCCTCAATGGTTCTAGGTGTCTGTATTTTCCTGTATCTGCTCTATTTCTTAAAGATGTAGGGGAATCTTTTCTTCCACTCTGCATGCTCCATCCTTCCTTGGCTATAAAATAGGGATGTTCATTCTCTCCATTTCCTGCTTTCCACTTTGCACCAAGAGATGTGACTTACCTTTCTGATAGGGAACGAGCCTGTAGCAGCTCGATATTGCTTATGAATTCCAAAAATAGATATTGGATTGTGTTTGTCGACTTTGTGGACTGGTCTGTTCCTCTGGGTGTATTAGATTGTATTAAATTCAGAGGTTTCACTTTTACTTGATTAAATTATGATTAAGGCTTTGATTCGGCCACTTCAGTAGGACATTGAGTTTCTGCCCCCTTGGTGGGCGGTAACTCATAGAGAAAATGACAGGGCAGAAGAGAGTTTGAGTTTTGATGCTGGAGCCCCTGGACGTAAATACACAGGAGAAGAACACAGAGGAATAGAGACAGCTCCATAGACACAGCAGAGGCCCTGGGAAGAGAATGAGCCTGATAGCTTACAGCTGCAGCTGAGCCTAGAGAGAAATGAGCCCCAGGAAAGAGACAAGACTTACCTCAGCCTACAGCTGAGATCAGAAGAACCTGGGACCACAGAGCCTTAAGAGGAAGAGGAAGGCAGGCCCTCGCAGACATCGCCCGCCATCTTGCTCAACAAGTAGCAATTTACTTTAGGAGAGAAAGTACCTCTTGTGGTACCTTGAGTTGGACTCTTTAGGGCCTGGTAGCTGTAAGCTTCTACCCCAAATAAATATCCTTTATAAAACCCAACAGATTTCGGGTTCTTTACATCAGCACCCCTTTGGCTGCCTAATACAGAGCCCCTCCCTTTCTCACCTTCCTCTAACTTCCTTCTCTCCCTCTATATCTTTTTCTCCATTTCTATCTCTATTTCTCTAGCTCTGTCTCTGTCTCTATCATCTCTAGCTCTCTCTGTCTTGGTCTCCATCTTCCTCTATCTCTGTCTCTCTCCGTCTCTAGCTCTACCTCTGCCTTTGTCCAGATCACCTGCTTTTCTGCACCAAAGTGCATAATTTTCAGGGCCTTTCATTGGGCCGCTTGATCTATTTCAGCCACTGGGTCAAGCTCTATTGTCCAATCCATGTTTTAACAGCAATAGAGCTGATTTGTTTTTAATCATTATCTAGCTCCTGGGGTTATTTTTCAATGGATTCAGAATCCACAAAGGAGAGAGTGTGATTGATCAGAGCCCTCAAACTTAACACCAAGCTTCAAAGACTCTTGTAGCATTTTTTTTTGTTTTCTGTCAAAACTAAATAGCATAAATAGCAATGGCCCAACCTTAATCTCCAAATTGTGTAGTGCCTTCTTCCCATCATTCGAAAGTTCTGCACGTGGCTGCTCGCAGCCTTTGCATTGGTTCCTCAGACCACGCCTAAAGCTGCTACTGCATTGAGGCCACTGCATACCTCTCTCACTGCTCTGAGCTCTGTGACAGTTCAGAGTGGGTCCCCAGAGCCTATGCACGCTTGCCGATTGACTGTTTGTTGTTATAACACTAAAAAAATTGACTCTCTAAACCTTTGGGTCATTCTTTACTTGGGCAGCATGTGAAGAAAAAAAGCATGGGGGAATGGGCATGAGATATATACCATCTAACTCTGATCTTGGGCAGATCACTCTCCCTTCTGAGTCCCCATTTCCTTGTCTATAAAATTAGGGACTTTGCATTGATGATCTCTAAGCTCCCTTCTATTTCAAACCTACTCTAACTCTATAGTCGAAATATACTCTCAGCCCAATATCTAAGAGGTTAAGTCATAAACACCCTGCTCCTCCCCTGCCCACTGACTGACCTGCAGAAGTGTCCTGCAAGCATTTCTCTTTATGCAGGTGCATGGAGGAACCAGCAGGCTGTTCAGTCACAATATCCAACTCCAGTCAGATGATCCCCCACTGTGTTTTTGAATCAACAAGGACAGTTGTGACCCAGCGTGAGGCTGGCGGAAATTGACGGCGTGAAAGTGGCTGTGGGAGGTGGCCCGAGGAGCACTCTCGGTAATCAAAATGAGCAAACGTGTTCCTTTCATCAAGCTATCAAAAACAAATCTCAACCATTGGCTGTTTTTGGAGGAGTGCCATCTGACCCTGATCTTATTCTTCCCCACATTCTGCAGTTCTTCCCTCCCTGCTTGCTGGCTCACCACAGGGGCCAGGCAAGCTGCCTGGGGTTATAAACTGTCAGGCTCTGCATTTAAATATTATGCACCCAGATCAGTTCAAGGTACAGGTCAGCCCATAGAATTAAGTTAAACACATTGGGATATGCATTATCTTTTGGGTCACAGGGGAGCAATTCAGTGCACAGCAAAAGGATTTCCTAGTTGATATATGATTCCACAAGAGGTTATAGCTTGCCTGCCCTAGAAATAATAGCAATAATCCCCTACATTCGTATTCCACTCTGGAGTCTATGGAGGATTTTCACATCCATTATCTCTTAGGACTTTCTCCGGGGAGTCAGCCTAATACAGGATAGATGGCAGAGCACAGAGTCCATCAGACATAGGCACTAGCACCTGCTTCCCCTAACTTTGTTATCATGTGTAAGTGATGCTCCCTATCAGATCATCGATTCGCTAACCACAACTAGGAAATCCAATAATATCTGCTTTGTAGAGGGATTTCGGATGTTAGATGAGGTGATAGTAAAGTAAATGCTTTTTTTAAATTTAAGTGCCATTGAAAACAACTTAGAAGTGCTCAGTAGAAGCAAAAAGAATCATGAAAATAAGCCCAAATTTACCTGCTAAAGCCTAAGACACACACATATACACACAATAGACATAAAATAGTTTTAATATATTATTCTTTATTTTGGTCTCCTGAGTGCCTTTGCACAATCATTGTAAAACCCAATCACTGCCTTTCAGGAACTTGAAAAATTAAGATAGAGATGATAGAAATGATGAGCTAGAGAGAGAGAGAGAGATAAAGCTACAGCTATGACTTTAAATACATAATAGGAATGGGGAATAGAGGTCAGTCTAGCAAAGACTAGTTATCAATGACTGCAACCAATATGATGTCATTAAAAAAATTTCAAGGAAGGATATTACACTGGACTGTGGAAGAGCTGTAAAAAAGCTATGAATTGAAATGAGTCAGGCTGAGAAACAGAAAGAAAATAAAATTACAAAAAAAAAAGCAAAAACAGCCTAAGACACTGCTGAGACACCATCAAACGTGGCAATATATGCACTATGGGGATTCCAGAAGGAGAAGAAAAAGAGAAAGGGTCAGAAGGAATATTCAAAGAAATAATGGCAAAGAACTTCCCAAACATATCAAAAGCAAGTAAATATGCACATCCAAGAAACCCAGAGAACACCAAACAGGATAAACATGAAGAAAAACACACTATCATATATTGTCAAATTGTCAAATTGTCAAATACAAAGGACAAGGAAAGACTCCTGAAAGCTGCAAGAGAAAAACATGTTATGTACAATGGAGTCCCAGTTAAATTGAGTGTCTTTTTCTCATCAGTTACCATGGAGGCAAGAAGGTGGTGAGTTGAAATACTTCAAGCACTGAAAGAAAACAACTACCAACCAATAAGTTTATATCCAGTGAGACTTCTTTCAAAAATGAGGGAGAGATTAGACATTCCCTGATAAACAAAAGTTGAGGAGTATATCACCACTAGATCTTCCCTACAACCAATGCTAAAGGGAGTTCCTCAGACTGTAAGGTCATTATTTCATAGAGAAATAATGACCTTTAGTAAAGGTAACCATTTGGGTAACTATAAATGCCCTTACTATTATATTATATTTTTGATAGGTAATTCCACTTCTGACTTCCTACAGCACCTAAAATGCAAATGCATAAAAGTTATGATAAAACTGTGGTTTTGGACATAAATGTACAAAGATATAATTGGTAACTTGTTCAAAAACAGTGGGAGGGGGTGAAAGGGCATAGGAAAAGTGTATGTGTGTGCTATTGAAGTCAAATTGATATCAAATGTGATTGTTACATATTTAGGAAGTTAAATTTTAAGCCCATGGTAACTATAAGGAACATACATGAAAAATATACATTCAGGTAAGGATGAGAAAGTACTCAATAAGATAAAACATAAAAAAATAAATAAATATAAAAGTAGGCATTAATGGAAGAATTGAGAGACAAAATAGGTATAAGACTTACAAAGACAAAATAACAAAATGGCAAAAGAAACCCCCGCATTATCAATAATGGCTTTAAATGTAAATGTATTAAACTCTCCAGTCAAAAGGCATAGTTGGCAGAGTGGATAAAAAGCATGACCCAACTATATGCTGTTTGCAAGAGACTCACCTTAAATTCAAAGACACAAGTAGGTTGAAAGTGAAAGGATGGGAAAAATGTACCATACAAGTATAACCAAAAGATAGCTGAGATAGCTATACCAATATCAGATAAAATATCAGATAAAAAAACAATTATGAGGAACAAAGACAGTCATTATATACTGATAAAGGGGTAAATTCAACAAGAAGATGTAATATCATAAATATATATGCACCTAACAGCCGAGCCCCCAAATATATTAAACAAATTCTGACAGATTTGAAAGGAGAAATGGACAGTTCTACATTAATAGTAGGAGCCTTTAATAATCACTTTCAATAACGGATAGAAAATCTAGACAGAAGAACAATAGGGAAATACAAAACAGTGATGATATTCTAAACCAACTAGACCTAACAGACATATATAGAACATTTTACCCAAAAACTGAATACACATTCTTCTCAAGTACACATGGATGATTCTCCAGAATAGACCATATCTTAGGCCACAAAACAGGTCTCAATAAATTCAAAAATATTGAAATCATACAATGCAACTTCTCTGACCACAATGGGATAAAGCTAGAAATCAATATCAGAGGGAGAAATGGGAAATTAAAAAATATGTGGAAATTACACAATGCACTCTTAACCAATGGGTTAAAGAGGAAATCACAAAGGTAATTAGGAAATATCTTGAGGCAAATGAAAATAACAATAAACCTTACTAAAACTTATGTGATGCAGCAAAGGCAGTGCTGAGAGGGAAATTTATAGTTCTAAATGCTTACATTAAAAAAGAAGAAAGGTTTCAAATCAGACCTAACCATAAAACTGGAAAAACTAGAAAAAGAAGAGAAAACAAAACCAAAAACAAGCAGAAGGAAGGAAATACAAAGATTAGAGTAGAAATACATGAAATAGAGAACAGAAAAATAGACATAATAAAGAAAACCAAAGGTGGTTCTTTGAAAAGACCAATAAAATTAACAAACCTTTAGCTGGACAACAAATGAGAGAGAGAACACATATAACTACAATCAGAAATGAAAGGGGGGCATTACTACTGACCCCGCTGAAGTACAAAGGACTATAAATGATACTATGATCAACTATATGCCAGTAAATTATATAACCTAGATAAAATGGACAAATTCTTAGAAACATACAAATTACCTACACTGACTCAGGAAGACATAGAATATGTCCACAAACCAATAACTAATAAAGAGATTGCATCAGTAATTAAAAGACTCCCAAGAAAGAAAAGCCCAGGACCAGATGGCTTCACAGGAGAAGTTTATTAAACATTCCCAGAAGAATTTATGCCAATCCTATTCAAACATTTCCAAAAAATTGAAGAAAGAACTAGAAGTTCTTGCCAGAACAATTAGGCAAATTGTAAAGTAAGAAGTAAAACTTATTTACTTGCAGGTGACATGATCGTAAATAGAAACATCCTGAGAAATGCACAACAAATCTTCTAGAGCTAATAAATGAATTCAGCAAAGTGGCAGGGTACAAGATAAATACCCAAAAATCAGTGGTGTTTCCATACACAAACAATGAACAATTGGAAGAAGAAATGAAGAAAACAATCCCATTTACAACAGCAATTAAAAGAATCAATCCAGGAATAAATCTAACCAAGGATGTAAGGACTTGTAAATGGAAAACTACAAAACATTGCTAAAAGAAATCAAAGAAGACCTAAAAGAATGGAAGGATATTCTGTATTCATGGACTGGAAGACTAAATACTGTTAAGATGTCAATTCTACCCAAAGTGGTTTATAAATTCAATGCAATTACAATCAAAATCACAACAACCCTCTTTGCAGAAATGGGAAAGCCAATCATCAAACTGATATGGAAGGATAAAGGGCCTCGGATAGCTAAAACCATCTTGAAAAAGAAGAATGAAATTGGAGGACTCACACTTTCCAATCTTAAAATTTATTCTAAAGCAACACTAATCAAAGTAGCATGTTATTCACACAAGGACAGACCTTTAGACCAATGGGATAAAATGACAGTTCAGAAATCAACACTCACATTTTTGGCCAAATGGATTTTTTTTTTAACAAGGAGCAAAGACCACTCAATTGGAAATGAATAGTTTCTTCTACAAAAGGTGTTGGAAAAATTGGATCTCCATTTGCAGAACAATGAAGGTGGACCCATACCTCACATCAACTCAATATGGATCAAAGACCTAAATTGAAGAGCCAGAGCTATCAAACTCCTAGAAGAAAGCAAAAGGAAGCATCTTCCACACATTGTAGTAGGTAACAGTTTCTTAGTCTTTACAACCAAAGCACAAGCAACAAAGAAAAAATAGATAAATGGGATCTCATCAAAATTAAAAACTTTTGTGTCTCAAAAGACCATGTCATGAAACTAAAACCACAGTCTACACAATGGGAGAAAATATTTGGAAACCACATATCCCATAAGGTTTAATATCTAGAACATATAATGAAATCCTTCCACTTAGCAAAAAGATGAACCCAATTAAAAATGTGCAAAAGACTTGAATAGATCTCTCACTAAAGAAGATATACAAATGACCAAGAAGCACATGAAAAGACGCTCAACATCATTAGCCATCAGGGAAATGTAAATCAAAACCACAATGAGATACCATTTCACACCTATTAGATTGTCTACCATTAAAAAAAAAAACAAAAAAAAACCTGTAAGTGATGGTGATGATTCAGAGAAATAGGAATACTCATTCATTGCTGGTAGTAATGTAAAATGGTGCAGCCTCTGTGGAAGATAGTTTGGCAGTTCCACAGAAAGTTAAGTATAGATCACCATATGACTCGGCAATCGCTCTTCTAGGAATACACCCAAAAGAATTGAAAGCAGGGACTCAAACAGATATTGCACACTGATGTTCACAGTGGCATAATTTGTAATTGCCAAAAGATGGAAGCAACCCAAGTATCTATCAACTGATGAATGGATAAACAAAATGTGATAAGTGGAATATTACTCAGCTATCAAAAGGAATCAGGTTCTGATTCATGAGACAATATGGATAAACCTTGAAGACATCATGCTGAGTGACATAAGCCAGTCACAAAAGGACAAATATGTATGATTTGACTGATATGAAATAATTAGAATAAGGAAACTCATAGAGTCAAAATCTAGACTGTAGGTTACCAGGGGATGAGTTGAGGCTAGGGAATAGGGAGTTAAGACTTAAAATTGGCAGTGTTCCTATTTGGAATGATGGAAATGTTTTGGTAATGGTGTGATGGGAGCACAACCCTATGAGTGTATTAACAGCACAGAATGTGGATAAAAGAGAAAATGTTAGGTTATATATATGGTAATAGAATAAAAGGTAAAAAAAATCCATGAAACTGTGTTACACAGACAGTGAACCTTAATTTAAGCTATGGACTATAGCTAATAGTATAATTATAAACATGTACTTTCATCAACTGTAACAAATGTTCCCCACCAATGCAAGATGTTACTAATGGCGGGGAGGGGAGATATGGGAATCCTGTATTTATTTTATACAAATTTTTCTGTAAATGCACTACTTTTTTATTGGAAAGAAAAATCACAAAATGCACCAGATGTCTAGTGGAGAGGCTTGTTGTGCACTCACTTGGAAAGGGGCACTCTCCCTCTGATCAGCCCACACTCGGACCTGGACAGTCCCAAGGCCTCAGTCATTACAGCAGTCTGGCTGGAGGCTGCAGCCATGTCTTGAGGTGCCCAATTAATTCAGCAGTGTAGCCTGAGGTTGACCTTAAAGGAGACAACTCAGTGAGAAAAAATGGCAGGAGCTATTGGCAAGGCTCCCCCAACAAGCTCCTTCAGGATCCATCTGAGTCTAACCCCCCTAATTTCTCCAAGGTCTTGAAATTTCTTATTTGGTTATTGCATGCTTCAGAGCTAAAACATACTGGGAGCTAGCTGACTTTTGTTTTTCTCTTTTTATGTTGACCTTGATGCCCTAAGGCTGATTTAGTACATATGTGCAGTAGGGAGTGCACAACTATGGAAAATTCAACAGAGGTGGGCAAATGAGTTAAAGCTCTACAGGAAGTGGCAAAAAGGCTCTAACACAGAGTAAATAGAGACATGCGCACACACACATGCCCTTTTTACCAAAAGGAAATGCACTGTCAATAAAGGGAGTTAATGGCATCTACTTGTACCACTTAGGGTACCCTGGTTTATAAACAGGTGAAATCAACTCTAATTTAATGGAAGTATTCCAGGCACTCAAAGGAAGATTTGAATAATCAGGCTGTATTAGTCAGGGTTCTCTCGGAAAACAGAATCTACAGGAGATATCTGTCAATAATATGAGATTTTAAAAGAGTCTCTCACGCAACCATGGGGATGCACAAGTCCAGGTCCCGCAGGCAGGCTGCAAACCAGGGGTTCTGATGAAAGTCCAATGAAAGGTCTTTGATGAGTTTCTGGTAGAAGCTGGCTGTCCAACGACGAGCTGGGAAATTCTCTCTGAATGCTGAAATCACTTCCCCTTTTAAGGCATTCAACTGATTGGATAAAAGCGTCACCCATTGATGATGTAATCTCCATGATTGATGCAGATGTAATCAGCCATCCATGCAATAAACTCTGGTGATCAAAGTCCATAAATGCTCTTGTATTACAATTAGCCCAGTGCTTGCTGGAACAAACACCTGGACACAATTACCTGGCGGAGTTGACACATTAGCCTAACCATCACACTCCACCCCTTGTCAACTCGGCAATCACAAACATTACCCTAAACCATACTTAGTCTCTAAGTAAAAACAATAACAGACAAGCATACATATATATTTCTGCCTAAAAATGTTCAACTCCCCTGCATACAACCAGAAATGCATTAATTCACCACAGAATAGGGTGCAAGTCCTTGGGTAATATTCACTCTTAAACTTGACGTCCTTAAATATTATGACGTGGAATTAATACAACTTTTCATATGATGGGGAAAAGGTTGGGGAAGAAAACAAGAAATTCATTTTGTGTACATATACAATCATATCTTAACGAAACAAGGAAGAAGGGTTCATGACTATTACAGTCCTCGTTTCTGAACTGGTCACATGGTCGAAGTTCATATTTATCACTACCTTCTTCCACTCCCCATTCCATGTTCCCGTTACCTTCAGCAAGCACTTCAGCTGGCCGTGGTTCTTTGCCTGGTGGGGTGACCCAAACTTTCATTCCCGAAGATTCTGGGCCATTGTTAGTCCTGCTTGAATTGGTTTGTTGCAATTTTCCATTGACTTTAATCACAGGGCATGGCAGTACTAGGAGATGCCCTAGAGGCTCTCCTGCATTCCAGGCAAACTCTTCTTTACCCCCATTATGTAGATATAGTCCTATTTCCCCTTGATAGTCAGGATCAATCACCCCAGCCAGTACAGTAATTCCCTTCTTTGCCTGTTGATTCACAGGTAAGAGGAGCCCAAAGTGACCAGGTGGCAGTTTTAACTTCCAGTTCAATGGAATCATTGTTATGTTCCCTGGTGGCAGCACTCCTCCTTTTGGGACTAAAACCTGTAGACCAGCAAGCTTAAAGTTGCAGGGACAGGAAGCAAAAATTTTCCTAGTGGGTCACTAGGGGTAATAGTGAGTGGTGCCACTCCCATTTCCACCCCTTGATTCCTGGACCCATGAATCCTGGTTATGGGAGAAACAGCACCATAGAGAGGATGCTGATTCAGAGCATACACAGCCTCCTGGAGAACATTGCTGCCCTGCAAGATATTGGCACCTAGTTGGTGCCATAATTGAGTCTTCAAAAGGCCATTCCACCGTTCTATTAATCCAGCTGCTTCAGGGTGATGGGGAATATGGTAAGACCAGTGAATTCCATGGACATGTGCCCATTCCCGCACATCATTTTCTGTGAAATGGGTTCCTTGATCAGAAGCAATGCTGTGTGGAATTCCATGGCAGTAAATTAGTCATTCGGTAAGTCCACGGATGGTAGTTTTGGAAGAAGCATTGTGTGCCAGAAATGCAAACCTATAGCCAGAGTATGTGTCTATTCCAGTTAAAACAAATCGCTGCCCCTTCCATGGTGGAAGTGGCCCAATGTAGTCAACCTGCCACCAGGTAGCAGGCTGGTCACCTCGAGGAATAGTTCCATATCAGGGGCTGAGTGTGGGTCTCTGCTGCTGGCAGATTGGGCATTCAGCAGAAGCTGTAGCCAAGTCAGCCTTGGTGAGGGGAAGTCCATGTTGCTGAGCCCATGCATAACCTCCATCCCTACCTCCATGGCCACTTTGTTCATGAGCCCATTGGGCAATGACAGGAGTGGCTGGGGAAAGAGGCTGAGCATTAGCCACAGAACGGGTCATCTTATCCACTTGATTATTAAACTCTTCCTCTGCTGAAGTCACCCTCTGGTGAGCATTCACGTGGGACATAAATATGTTCATGTTTTTTGCCTACTCAGAAAGGTCTATCCACATACCTCTTCCCCAGACCTCCTTGTCACCAATTTTCCAATCATGTTCCTTCCAAGTCCCTGACCATCCAGCCAAACCATTGGCAACATCCCATGAATCAGTGTACAAACGCACGTCTGGACATTTCTTCTTCCAAGCAAAATGAATAACTAGATGCACTGCTCGAAGCTCTGCCCACTGGGAGGATTTGCCCTCACCGCAATCCTTCAAGGATGTCCCAGAAAAGGGCTGCAGTGCCGTAGCAGACTAACACTTTTACCTTTTGCATAATGTCCACTTTCGGGTGGTACCTGCATATCGTGCAGAACCATCTGTAAACCAGGCCCAAGTTTTCTCATCCTCAGTCAACTGATTGTAAGGGACTCCCCAAGAGGCCAAAGCTGTGGGCTGGGAAAGAGAAGGTAACATGGCAGGGGTGGTGACCATGGGCATTTGGGCTGCTTCCTCATGTAACTTACTTGTACCCTCAGGACCTGCTCAAGCCCTATCTCGTATATACAACTTCCACTTTATTATGGAGTGCTGCTGTGCATGCCCAACTTTATGGTTTGGTGGGTCAGACAATACCCAGCTCATGATAGGCAGCTCAGGTCTCATGGTAACTTGATGGCCCATGGTTAAGCTTTCAGTCTCTACTAAGGCCCAGTAGCAAGCCAAAAGCTGCTTCTCAAAAGGGCAGTAGTTATCTGCAGAGGATGGCAAGGCTTTGCTCCAAAATCCTAAGGGTCTG